>CM038115.1:16005564-16163761 GCA_001642375.2 Mentha longifolia | reverse complement strand
GGTGCTCTGTCCTTTGAGATTATTTTTAAATAACTTGAATCCTCTAATTCATATTTAGAGGTCTGGTTTTGTTTACTTGTTGGATTATTTGTAATAAACTAATATATTTTTTTTTATTTCAAATAATTCGAGGTACGACTAATCGAATTTAAATGAATTTTTAATATTAAATAATAATTGTAAAACCCATGAAACTGTCAGGTTGTACTCGTACTCGTACCCGCACCCGCCTATACGGCGGTTAGGGTACGGGAATAATTATGTGGAACCATACCCGCTGGGTACACGGGTACAGTTCCGTACCCGAACTCGCATTTGGCCACCTCTATTGGTTCGAGCAGTTGAACCAGTCGAACTATGGTTGAACCGTTTAATAAATTCCAAACATTTCTTGGTCTAGAGCCAAAAATTTTATGTAACGCCCTGGGCCTACCGGGTGGGAGCCCGTTACGCTACGGTGGCAAGTTGTTAGAGAGTCCATTGAGTCCATACTTATATTGTCATGACATCCCATACTTATTCGATATGTGATGTCACAATCTCCCCCCATTGAATATACAACGTCTTCATCGTGTCTTACATGCATGAACTGCTGCCCCGGACCCATGGAGTTAGCCCAGAGTCAGCTCTGATACCATTTGTAATGCCCCCATACTACGGGGTGAAAGCCCGTTACGATACGGTGGCACAATGGGCCCGCTAACAACTATTTAGAGTTCGTCCTCGCTTTGTTAAAATAGCATATATATATATTATATATATATATATATATATAATATAAAATATATAAATATATAGATTTTAGATAAATAAGAATGGGGCGCCGCAGGTAATGCCACGTAAACATATGAATTAACGTGGTACTCCGAATCCGCTGCGGAATTATATATAGATAAAAGTGAATATCTTTTTCTCCCATTTCCATTAAAGAGAACACACTTAATTTTTTTATTTTTTAAGGAAAAATATAGACAAAATATAAAACGACTTCTATCTTACTACCTCCGTCTCATTTAAGTAAACCTGTATTCTGTTTCGGTCCGTCTCAACTAATAGACATATTTCCTTAAATGGTAATACTTGACTACAATTAACTCTCTCTCCTCAGAATTAATTATGACCACACAATCCACTCTCTTGATTCGTATCTACAGGAACCGTCCCTACTTAAATGAGACGGAAGTAGTATGAGTTATGCCCTTGGATAGATGAAACATGTTAATAAGCATTCATCAATTCAAAACACACGTCCGAGGCATTTAACTACTAGGAATTAGATTTACATTAGCACGTAGAATCTCATCTGAATCTGGCTGCGTAGTTTGCCTCGAAGCCGTTGACTGATGTAGTCCCGATCAGGTCGTTCCTCATCTAGATGACCGATATCTATTCTCCGAATTGCAGCGCAGTTATCTGAAAGTACGTCGCCAATTCCACGAGAAGATCAGTTAAGTCTGAAAACATTTCAAAATTAAAGACATTGAGATGCTGGTGCGGGGATCTCTCCACGTTGGTTATATCTTCCACCATTGCACTTGGATCACCGACCGTGTTCTAATACCTGCACTTGCAAGAAATATGGTTGCATATAATGGAAAAAAATGATGGGAAAACAGCACAAAGGTGTGGCCATAGTGGAGTATAACCGACCTGAAATGTGAATTCCTCAAGACAAGGAGACGCCCATATTAGATCAGTTAGTCGAGGGAGACTACAATTATTGACTGGAACACAGTGAATGAACAACTTCTTCAAGTTGGGCATGCGAGATAACACGTCTGTATAAAGCAGCTGCAGAAATAACAATGAATCAAAACTGAAAGAAGTAGATGTATGAAGCATTGAAGCTACATTCAATGTCTGAAGTAGTCGAACCTTGAAATGAGAGAAGTTTAACTTGAGAATCTGCAGTTGGGAAATGCAAGTGATATGTAGTACAGGAAATTCGGGACTTAAACACACCAGATCAGCCTCAACAAGTTCGGGGACATTCTCAAACACCAGCTTCCCTACCGTATGGGGGAACCTAAACGATGTAAGATTCGGAGCAGAAACTTGTAGGGATATTGCACCTTCGCAGCCTAGTAAATCTAAGCGCTTTAACATGAGTTTTGCGCCACAAACATTAATATCAGACGTCAAAGGCGCCTTATAGATCGTCAATTCCTCCAACAAGGGGCAATTACATAGGAACAGCTCGATATCTTCACCGCTCACTATCAAAACTTTAGGCTCAATCTCTTGAGGGATTGGCATAGGAATGGACTACTCATCTCTCTCAACGACTCCTCAAGGACAACCATAACCGAATAAAGGGTGAACGTGAAGTCCAATTCCAAAACCTCGACTGGTCTCGAGGAAACAAATTCAAGCCACTTAGTGACCGCGGACTTATCTGATTCGCGTACACTAAAAGATACACTGAACTGTTTCAAGGAGGGGGCTTTATGCGACTGGATAACAGAGTTTACAACCTCGCATAAATTCACATCATTATCAAAATCACCACCGTAGAAGTTGAGATAAGGGCAGAGCATCCACAAATCCAACCATCGAGAGGAAAGAACACTAGTGGCCACCGATTCTCTCACGGTTAGTATAGACAGTATGGCAAGGATAATTTGATCGGGCAACTGACTTATTCTATCAGAGTGGAGATTGAATTTGAGATTAGGGATTTTCTTCCATAAACCTAACCATCGAGAAGAAAGAAGGGTAGTGGCGGCGGCATTCCTCACAGGTAGGGAAGACAGTATCAGAAACATAATTTCATCAGGCAATTCACTAATCCTATCAACTCCGCCATCGATTCTCGGAGCACGCTATCATACAAAGCAGTAGGGCTGAGCATAAGAAACCGAAAAACTGAACCGACCGACTATCCAGACCGAATCCGATTCGAAAATATGGGTAACCGAACCGTATGGTTCGGTTTTTATTTCTAATTTTCAAAACCCGACTCTAACGGTTCGGTTTCGGTTTCTATGTCTAAAAAACCGACGGTTAACCGAACCGGTACCAATTAAATAAATATATTATATTATATTATATTACTAATAAAGTTTGAGAGAAGATCACCTGATTATAAGTATTGATGGAGCCAAAAGTTAATAAGCAATTGAAGGTAGCTCGACCCCAGCCAGGGGCTCTGCCCCTTGGACCCCGCTATCGGGGGCGCTGCCCCCGAACCCCCGCCATGCCGACGTCGTCGCTGAGGCACCACCGAGCACCGAGCCAACATTGCCACGAAGCATGACGCCGACCTCTCAACGCTGACTCATCAAGAAAAGCCCCGAAGAATGTCTTCTCGCGAAGGTCAATTCTAATTTCTTTTATTAGTTATATGTATATATATATATATGTATATATATATTAAAGCCAATCCTCGTCTCACAACGAGAAAGAGCTACCTAAAATTTAAACGCGCGTAGGGAGACCACTCCTATCGATAAATTCGACAAACAAGGAACACGAAAGCCGAAACTTCTTCTTTAGATGAAGTGGCTATGAAAGCCGAAACTTCGTCTTTAGATGAAATGGCTAATCGAAAGCCGAAACTTCATCTCTAGATGAAGTGGCTAATCGAAAGCCGAAACTTCATCTTTAGACGAAGTGGCTAATCGAAAGCCGAAACTTCATCTCTAGATGAAGTGGCTAATCGAAAGCCGAAACTTCATCTTTAGATGAAGTGGCTAATCGAAAGCCGGAACTTCGTCTCTAGATGAAGTGGCTAATCGAAAGCCGGAACTTCATGCCGGAACTTCATCTCTAGATGAAGTGGCTAATCGAAAGCCGAAACTTCGTCTTTAGATGAAATGGCTAATCGAAAGCCGGAACTTCGTCTCTAGACGAAGTGGCTAATCGAAAGCCGAAACCTCGTCTTTAGATGAGGTGGCTATTTTAAAGCCAAAACTTCATCTTTAGACGAAGTGGCTATTTCAAAACCGAAACTTCGTCTTCGAACGAAGTGGTTAACTTTAAGCCAAAACTTCGCCTTACAACGGAGTAGAGCTATTTAAAAGCCTAAACTCGTCTAAGACGAGTACGAGCTAGCATTTCGACTTCATCGAAATTCCAATTTCGATGGGGCAAGGCAATTCAAGTTCGACCTCAAATCACACCGTCACTTCTATGTCTTTTTGGGGAGGGATGTGATAGGATGTGGCCCAGAAGAAATAGAAGTGAAACCCAATATCAAGCCCAAGAAAAATTAGGGTTAGGGTTATGTAAATCCTCTATAAATAGAGGAAAGAAACCTTGTAAAAGGGGACAGAAAGTATTCGAATAAAATTCATACTCTTGCTCCGTGGATGTAGATCTCACAAAAGATCGAACCACGTAATTTTCTGGTGTTCTTTTACATTCTCTCTACGCTATTTAATTTCCCCAAGAAAATCAAGATCCAACACTCAACAAATAAGGAAAGGGGATAGAATTAACAACTTATAAATTTTTGAAACATTTAAAAACATCCATGATCAAGGCACTTTCCTAATGGTTCTGTCCATGAAGCTCTTTAGCATGAGTCGGGCTGTGAAAAATTTATAAACTTTTTTTTATATCGGAAAATTTTATAACCTATTATATACGAGTATATTTTATTCATGGAGTATATAAATGCTGCGATAATCTTAACCTTTTATTCTGTTGATTAATCTTTTTTGTTACTTTTATAGTGTAATCTATAATTATTTACCTTAATGTATGCAGTTATTCAAAATAAATTCAAAGTTGTTGTCAAATTGAACTGAACACGATTTAATCATGGAAATAAAAAAAGAGCAAAAAATATATAAATAATCAGTTATAAATATTTTGACAATTTATTTATAAGTTCTTAATATATGTTACGGAGTATACAATATCTTAAAAAATTTTGTAACATTTTAAAACATCCACGATGAGGACACTTTCCCAGAGGCTCTCTCCATAGGGATCTCTAGCGAGAGTGGGAGGCCGTGGCAAAATTATGACCTTTAATTAAGTATACATTGAACGGAAAATTTACATTTTAATCAACAATAATTTAGGTATTGACAATATATTTCATGACGATAGTAAATTGTACAAATAAAAATTAAGTTGCAACGACAATAGTTAAGTACTCCCTCTGTTTTCTCTGATTTGGCCTGTTTTATTATTATATACCACTCATACAATAAATAAACAAGCCAAGTCAGAGAAAACCGATGGAGTACACAACAAAAAGAAAAGTTTGTTTTATCAACAATAATTTATACATGAACAATATACTCAATTATAACAGTAAATTACTTGTGAAATCGTAAAATAAATTGATGCATAAAGCGAGACTCATAAGCTGATAGTAGTATGTAAATTTAATTGTGTTTTATAAAGATGAGTAATTTCAATCATGCGTTATTAATTTTGATTAATTTAAGTTAAGCCCAATAAAAATTTATATTATCCAAAAAAAATTGAAGTAAATCCACCCAAAAAGAGAAAAGGTAAAATGAAGTTCAAGATTTTGGTAAAAGTAGATTCCCTTAAAAAGAATTTTGTTTTTTTTTTTTCCTAAATACTTTTACGATATGTTCTCTTTGATGAAAAAATGAAATGAGAAAATAAAAGAATAATGTAATTTTTTATTTCATTATGTGATTTTATTCTATGTGTTTTAAGTTAAAAAAATAGACTTGACATGTTGGGAAAATATTACTCCGTAGCAATGATTGGCAAAATACTAATATCATAAATTAGAGTGAAATAGTGAGAAAAAAGTTACCAGGAAAATTATCCATGTCAGGGGAAAAAAAAAATAATCTATCATATGCAACCACGGAAACTAATTGATCATACACAATAAGGAAAAAAATTGAGAAAATTATTGAAAAATGAGAAAAATTGTGAAAAATATTTCTCTCACTCCCATTTATATGCCCTTGGATAGATGAAACCCAGTAACAATAAAGCATTCATCAATTCAAAACTAGAGAGGCATTAAACTACTAGGAATTAGATTACATTAGTTCGTGGAATCTCATCTGAATCTGGCTGCGTAGTTTGCCTCGAAGCCGTTGTCTGATGTCGTCCCGATCGACATCATCTAGATGACTGATATCTATTATCCGAAGTGCAACGCAGTTATCTGAAAAGTAAGTCGCCAATTCCACCAGAAGATCAGTTTCGTATGAATACATTATAAAATTAAGGACCTTGAGATGCTGGTGCGGGGATCTCTCCACGTTGATTATATCTTCCAACATTGCACTTGGATCACCGACTGCGTCTAATATTACCTGCACTTGCAAGAAATATGGTTGCATATAATTAAAAAACAAAAAAGCATGGGAAAACAGCACAAAGGTAAGGCCATAGTAGAGTATAGCCAACCCGAAATGTGAATTCTTCAAGACGTGGCGACGCCCATATTAGATCAGTTAGTCGAAAGAGACTACAAATACTAACTCGGGGCCAGCTAATGAACAACTTCTTCAAGTTGGGCACGTGAAGAAACATGTATGTGGAAAGCAGCTGCAGAAATGACAATGAATCATAACTGAAAGAAGTATATGTATGGATGTAGCTATATGTACGATGCCTGAAGTAGTCGAACCTTGGGATGATGGAAGCTTAACTTGAGAATCTGCAGTTGGGAAATGTGAGTGATATGTTGTACAGGAAATTCTGAACTTAAAGCCATCAAATCAGCCTCAACAAGTTCAGCACCATGCTCAAGCACCAGCTTCCCTACCTCAACGCTAATTTATTTTTATTAACTCCTAAATTTCCAATCTACATTTTTATTTGATTTTTACAAATTACTATAAATTAAAAAAAATTCATTTTTCCATTCTTTTTAAAAAAAATTAAATTTAAATTTATTAATTTCTTTTTAACTTATACACTCACGTCGTCCCACTTATTATGATCATCTTTTAAGGCACAATATTTTAGAATAGCTTAATTATTAGATAAAGTGTAATGTTTGTAATAACCTGATTTTTCAATTCTCTTGTAAAGCTATTTTTAAAAGTTTTTCTTAGTTTGTAAGTTCAAAAATTTAAATTACTTGGTCTATTTTTATTTGATCAAAAGATCAAATTTCCAAAATAAATAAATAAATAAAAAAATCAATAGTATATGCTTTTTAAGTATTACCCTTCCGTGGTACGGAGTCAAATTCTAGAAAATTCATTTCTAAGGATACTCAAAATTCGGGGGTCAAAGAGTTTTAGAAAACGTTCTTGGTGGAAAAAAATGTGAATGAAAGACCTCACGGATAAGTAATTCGACCCATTCACATCCAGATCATGAATGTTTGGAATCCATATTATGCAGGGAGACATTGCTTTTGCCAATTCGAATTGAAGGATGATAGAAAATCGGTCTATTTCCGGCATCATATCCATAGTTAGCCATTTCACTTAAAATGACACATTACAATAGTGACTTTTCTAGCACGTTTTTCCACGCTTCTTGATGATGGGTTTTAAGATTGATTTTTGAAGGATTCTTTCTTTTACGGGATACTACGACAGTCGTAGTATCCCGTAAAAGAAAGAATTCTTCAAAAATCCATCTTAAAACCCATCAACGAGAAGCGTGGAAAAGCGTGTCAGAAAAGATAAAAAAGAAAAGTATCATTTTATATGAAATGGAGGGAGTAATTCAAATCATACTGGAATGCATGGAGATGGGTGAATATGTGAAGGTTAAGACTAGAAGGGTTTATACTTTTGCCATTTTGAGAACGAGCTATTGTCAATGGGACGGAATATCATTTAAATGCATTAACAACTTATAAAATTTTTATCATATTATATCTTATAAACTCTTGAAACACTTTAACACATTCACAACGAGGGCACTTTCCCAAAGGCTCTCTCCAATGGTCTCTCTATCGAGAGTCGGGCTGTGGCAAATTTAGAGTACCTTCAAGGTGACTTTCAATAACTTTTGAAGGTTTGGTGAAAGTTATTTTTCCAACTTTCAACTATTGTAACCAGGTTTCATTTTTGAAAGTTGAAAGCCCAACTTTCAATTTTGGAAGTTGGTTTCATGAAGAAAAGTGGGAGGTGATGAGCACGTATGAATTCATTGGAATGTCATATACACTCGCGTGTGTATCAATGCAAGTGAGGCTTTCTTGTGTTTTTTTTTTCCCCTCTCTCTTCCTTTTGGCTTCTATTTATCAAATTTGTTCATTGTAGATTCAATAAAACATATTCAATATGCATCTTGAATTAAAGATTACAAGGATAGCTTCAATTCAACACTTATCTCAGAAACTACCACAACTTATGTGATTCAAATGCTCACAACCAACTTCAATATGATCTAACCACGCACATATGGGAATAATATATTTCAAGAGCTTGAAAAATGAAATATTTGTAGTTCAATTCATGTAATTTCAGTAAAGCTGGTTGAAATCTTAGTTAATAACACGAATTATATTATTAATATTTATGAAAGGTTCATATATTTTTAATTTAAATTTATTACTATTATGAAAAATTAAATAATTATTTCATCAATAATATATACAAGTAAAATGATTAAATATATATATATATATATATATATATATATATATATATATATAGTGTATTTATAGTGGGTCTTACAAAAAAGTTGAAAGTTGAATTTATTTATTGAAGAAAAAAATAATGAGAATTGAATGGGGCCCAAATAATGATGTGTCATTAGTGAAAGTTTAGAAGTTGAGTTTATAAATGGAGCACCCTTATAGCCTTCATTTTCTTTTCTTTTTTCCCCTTTGATTTTCTTCCTTAAGGCTAATTAATTAATGTGATATAAACTATCCCACCATACTCCAATCTTTAACACTTTATATCTCATTTACGTGAAATTAGTTTTGAACATATAAATATATTACCTTAATCTACTCTTGGAATAGATTAATAATCTATTATTTAATTTAATAAATAAATTAAATATAAATTATTCTTATTAGTACAATATATATGTATTTTTTTTCCTCTCATCATAAGGAACTAGTTCCTCGGTTCCCTATTCGTATGAAAATTTTCGTTTACAAACATCTCAAGATTCGTGTTAAGACTAAAAATAACAAATACTCCTATTATTTTGTATACCTTCTTATTTAGGCGCGCTATTTTATTCCTTCTGCCAATGATTTCATACACTTTATATCTCTTCAGATTCGAGATAAAACCAAAAATAGCAAAGATTATTTTATACTATTCTCTCAGTAGTATTACAAAATCTTAAAATTACACCGTGCTTACAAAATACTGTAAGTCTGTAACCAAACTGTAACTATGGTCAAGACTCGAGACATGGAGTAATTAGTTGTAGCATGATAACCTTAGACTTCAAATTCAACTACTTAGCGGGAAAATTACATTCTCCCATTCTCCCCCCACGCCGCCCTCACCACTCGCCGCCGCCGCCCGCCGTAAACACGATGAAGAGATGCCGGCCATCACGATCCATACAAAAAGAGACGGCGGACGTTGCTGACATAGAAGATATCAGTTTCAGCGGAAAAGAAATTCAAGAAATAAGGGCTTCGTTGCTGCAATGGTACGCCGAGAATCGAAGGGATTTACCTTGGAGAAGAATCAGCAGCGGAGAAAATGAAGTTGGTAGTGAACAGAGAGAAAGGAGGGCGTATGCTGTGTGGGTGTCCGAGGTGATGCTCCAGCAAACTAGGGTTCAGACTGTCATGACTACTACAATCGATGGATGCAGAAATGGCCTACGATCCACCATCTTGCTCAGGCAACTATAGAGGTATGTTAATTGATTTCTTATTTTTTCCCCCATGTTCAACTGAATAATTTGCGATGTTCCTCCATTGTTGTTTGAGCAGGAGGTGAATGAGATGTGGACGGGTTTGGGCTACTATAGGCGTGCTCGGTTTTTACTTGAGGTAAGAAGTGTTTGTAGGGATGTAACCTTAATTTACAATCGAATTTTGTTAATTCCACGAAAGAGCTTCCTAGGTCTCTATCCACTGCTGTTGAGATGGGATTGGTGGCTAGTTCTGTGTTTATTGAAGGGGGAATTTGGGGTTTATAGATGTATAAATTCTCCCATCAATGTGAGTCTATAGAGATTAACACAAAATTCAAATGAGCAAATGAATCCCCATGTACCATGTAATCCTTTTTCTCCCGTTGAAAATGTTTGCACTGCTAGATTGCTGAGAAAAGGAATAAAAGTAAACTTTTTTTCACATTATGCTTTTGGAAATATTTTACTGGGAAATGGAGTTCTTTCCTGAAATCTAAATCTACCATGTTTCATGATATACAGCTTGAGAAATATGTGTTTTCTCCAGCATCTTTATTATTTTATGGACTGAAACAGAAGTTCCTCTTCAATTAGACTTACTGTTCAGAAATGTTGTAGGGAGCTAAAATGATTGTCGAAGGGGGAAGTGAGTTCCCAAAAACAGCATCTTCTCTTCAGATGGTCAAAGGGATTGGAAACTACACTGCAGGAGCAATTGCAGCTATTGCCTTTGATGAGGTTAGTTAGGTACATCTTGCTTTTGTACTATGATGAACTTGTCTGGTAGTAAAATGACGTGATAGTTCTATTCAGGCGGTGACAGTGGTCGATGGAAATGTAGTTAGAGTGATTACCAGATTGAAAGCCATATCAGCCAATCCAAAAGACTCAAAAACAGTCAAGACTAAAGACTCAAAAACAGTCAAGCTCTTGAGTTTTGCGGTGCTGCTACTTAGAGACGAAAGTTGTTTTATCTTTGGGGACGATACTCTATTACCGAGAGTACTACCGGGACGTATTTCGTCTTGTGGAAAGAGGGCTTTCCTCGACTCGACTTTTAGTTCATAGTTTTTGTTCATAATTTACGTTGTAATTTTTGTACGCCCGACAAGTTCGTTTGTACCTCATTTTCCAACACAATGCTTGAACATGCTCCATCACCACCAATCAGTGTCTTTGAGAATCGAGATATGCACTCTAAGTTCTCAATCAATTTTCTAAAGGAAGACAGAGATAAATAGGAAGACACCTCATTGTGCAATGAGAGCACAATTTCACCAAGCTCTGACAGCAATTTCCACCGGCGGTGACGTCAAGAAATTCAGAGAGATAGGGAAAATGTACAGTGTCGACCTCTCGAGTGCCCCCCTAAAGCTCCCCTCAAGCGGTGTTCACTAATATTTTCGCAAACCGCAAGTGTACGGGTGTTATTATAGATAGGGAAGTAAGGTCGTAATTTCACGGAGATTGAATAACCAAAGTGGAAGCGACTGATTCATCATCTTGCATAACGCACCCTTCATGACGATATATTTCATCAACAAAAATTTACATTTAATCAACAATAATTTAGGTATAACAGTATATTTCATGACGATAGTAAATTGTACAAATAAAATTACGTTTCAACGATAATAGTTAAATACACAACAAAGAGAAATAAATTACATATGCAATTGTAAAATAAATTGATGCATAAAGCGAGACTCATAAGCTGACGTGTAAGGAATATTTTGGAGATAATAGTAGTATGTAAATTTAATTGTGTTTTATAAAGATGAGTAATTTCAATCATACATTAGAAACTTTGATTAATTTAAGTTAAGCCCTTACAAAAATTTATATTATCCAAAAAAATGAAATAAATCCACCCAAAAAGAGAAAAGATAAAACGTATAAGAGTCGATTCCCTTAAAAAGAATTTATATTATCAAAATCTTGAAATACGTATTTCAAGATTTTGATAAAAGTCCTTAAAAAGAATTTGGTTTTTTTTTTCTATATTCTTTTACGACATGTTTTCTTGGATGAAAAAATGAAATGAGAAGATAAAAAAAATAATGTTAAAAAAAAACAAAAGATAAAAAAATAATGTAATTTTGTATTAGGGTATTGGCAAATAAATATAGGAATTTTTACAAAATTTTGGTTTTTCACACGAACTTTAAGAGGCGTCAAATAAATACACGAACTTTCAAATCGTTATGATTTTTCCATTCCGGCTAAAATTGAATCATAGCTGGCAAAATCGATCCAACGTGGCAAACTAATGACCAAAAGTCCAAAACGACATCGTTTTGACATTAATTTTAAAAAAAAAAAACAAAAAATTATTTAAAATCCACACCACTCTATCTCTCTCACCTCACCAGTTTCTCTCTTTCTTTCTCAGTCGCCATTTACCCTGTGGCCTCCTTCCTCTACCTGCATCTCCTCTCCTGCTCACCGTCCTCCTCCCCACCTTCTCTTCCGCTGCCAGAATGGAAGAAACCTCATTCCAACTACCAACTCATATTTGAAACTATCCAAGTCTGAGTTTATACCTCTTTTTGCAGCAATTTGGTCGCAAATCATGATATGCAACACTTCATTGGTTCAATGTGTTGGAAATTTAGTTTTTGACAAAATAAATAATAATTAATATTTAATTTATTAATTAAATTAAATATTAAATTATTGATCTACTCGTGGAGTATGAAAGTGGTATATTTATATGCTCAAAACCGATTTTCGGTGAGTGAGATATAAATGTTCAAAGTTTGGTGGAAGTTACTTCATTATTTAATGAAGTGAGAGGTATACCACATCGAATAAATATTGATGTGGTGTGATGTTTAAAAGTATTTAAACATGTGGGCTTAGAATCAAGTGGGCTAAGTAAGTGGATAAGTGTGTGGCTGGGCTCTCGCGTGAACACGCACTCGACGGCACGGACAGCTCCAGCGTGGGCTCAGGCCTCGGGGTTCGGGACCGTGGACTTGGATCTTAGCAATTGGTCCTTTGGGCTTTGGGCTTGAGCTTGTGCCTTGATTGCTTAATTTTTTGGACCTCCAAATATAAGGCAAATGGGCCTAACAAGCTTGGCCCAATTTTGACTAACCCTAGCCCAATCTATTGAGCCGATCTGTACGTCCAGGTTCAGTCTGCCCGTTGGTCAGCTGTAACATGTGGGCTTAGTATCAAGTGGGCTAAGTAAGTGGATAAGTGTGTGGTTGGGCTTTCGCGTGAACACGCACTCAATCCGTCCGTGCCGGACGGCTCGGGCTCGGGCCTCGGGTTTCGTGGCCGTGGACTTGGATCTTGACAATTGGTCCTTTGAGCTTTGGGCTTGAGCTTGGGCCTTGATTGCTTATTTTTTTGGACCTCCAAATATAAGGCAAATGGGTCTAACAAGCTTGACCCAATTTTGACTAACCCTAGCCCAATGAATCGAGCCGACCTATACGTCCACGTTCATTCTGCCCGTTGGTCAGCTGTAACATATGGGCTTAGTATCAAGTGGGCTAAGTAAGTGGATAAGTGTGTGGTTGGGCTTTCGCGTGAACACACACTCGATCCGGCCCCGCTGTCCGTGCCGGACAGCACGGATGGCTTCGGCTCGGGCCTCGGGGTTTTGGGTTTCGAGTTTCATGGCCGTGGACTTGGATCTTGGCAATCGGTCATTTGGGTGGTCCTTTGGGCTTTGGGCTTGAGCTTGAGCCTTGATTGCTTAATTTTTTGGACCTCCAAATATAAGGCAAATGGGTCTAACAAGCTTGGCCCGATTTCGACTAACCCTAGCCTAACAAATCGAGCCAGCCTGTACGTCCAGGTTCATTCTGCCCGTTGGTTAGCTGTAACAGATAACTGTTACGTTTCAGCCATTACTCCACCTTGCTGAAACCGTAAAAAACAGCCATTTGGCTGATTAATGCCATAATGGCATCGATGACCCTCCAGGTGAGACTTGCCTATAAATAGGTTGCAGGCAGGCACTTTAGAGACACAACCAAAACATTCTCTCTGCATATCTTTGAGCCTTCTTCCTCATTTTTCGAGCTCTTTCCTCGCCTTTCTTCCAGTTCGTCGGAGCTCTTGAGTTTTGCGGTGCTGCTACTTAGAGACGAAAGTTGATTTATCTTTGGGGACGATACTCTATTACCGAGAGTACTACCGGGACGTATTTCGTCTTGCGGAAAGAGGGTTTTCCTCGACTCAACTTTTAGTTCATAGTTTTTGTTCATATTTACGTTGTAATTTTTGTACGCCCGACAAGTTCGTTTGTACCTCATTTTCCAACACAATGCTTGAACATGCTCCATCACCACCAATCAGTGTCTTTGAGAATCGAGATATGCACTCTAAGTTTTCAATCAATATTCTAAAGGAAGACAAAGATAAATAGGAAGACACCTCATTGTGCAATGAGAGCACAATTTCACCAAGCTCTGACGGCAATTTCCACCGGCGGTGACGTCAAGAAATTCAGAGAGATAGGGAAAATGTACAGTGTCGACCTCTCGAGTGCCCCCCTAAAGCTCCCCTCAAGCGGTGTTCACTAATATTTTCGCAAACCACAAGTGTATGGGTGTTATTATAGATAGGGAAGTAAGGTCGTATTCCACGGAGATTGAATAACCAAAGTGAGTACCAATTCGATTTATTATCCTCTATCCAGAACTACCAATTTATAGGAAAATTTTATAAACTAAAAATAATGCAAATAAAAGAAATAAAATAAAATAAACAAGATTGAGAAAACCAAATACTAAAAGATTATTCTAAGGTTTCGGTTTCAATGGACATGCAAACTCAAACTCATTTAAATCAATCAATCACATAAAAGATTCGACTCTTACTAGAACAATCTCGATATAAGTTTAAACCTACTTCCGTAGTACCTAAACCGTGGATCGCATGCTAGAATTGTTGTGTCCAACTAATTACTAAAACATGCAACTCCTAAAATCTCAAAGGAGTAAAGGTTCTCACAAAAATCTCAAGATCTTCCGACTTTATTGAAGTGTGTGTCCTACGTTCCAATTCTAATATTAATTCTCTACTTCCGTCTATTGAATTAACACAAATAATGATCAAACAATTAAGCAAACAACAAGCACAAGAATATAGAAATCAAGAGAAGGTCGTGATTGATTAATAAAAATCAATTTGAATCTACAAAATCCATCTAATCTGTAATCCTAGAATAAAAAAAAGCTAGCCACTCATATTCATAAAAACAAATCTAAAATAAAAAATGAAAGAAAACTGTATGAAAAAAAACTTGATACAAAACTAGATGAAGGAAAACTTCGATATCCTATATATAGTTTTAGACTAGGTCTAATTCAATAAAAAAAACAAAAAGAAAACAAAACAAAATAAAAATAAAATAAGAGAAAAACACGGATGGTACAAGTGATGCCGAGACGCGGCCCGAGAAAAGATGAACGTGGGCGCATGTTTATAGGCGCGGTTAACAAGCCATGTTCGCATAATTGGATACTTCGAAATGCAGGTGGCGACAATAGAAGCACGGCCGCAGAAATTTGAGGCGTGGATGATATGCTTCAACATGGATTTGGGCTTCATGGTTTAGGGTTTAGGGTTTAGGGTTTAGGAAGACGCGAATTGGATGATGAAGCGCTTCATTTATTTTCTTTTTTTTTTTAATTTCATTTTATTTGTTTTTTTTTTTTTTCTTTTTAGCTTTCGTCTTTTTTTTTATAGCTTGATTCTCCGATTTTTCAAAATGCATTTTTTCTTTGTGTTTTTTCTACAAAATCAACAAAAACAAGAGCAAGCATAATATCCTCGAATATAAGAAAATCACATTTAAACACTAAACTTAATCGCAACTTCTCCATTAAAAATAAGACTTTAAGCACATAGAACACGTAGGAAATCCGTGTTTATCAAGCGGCCCTCATCTTCCCAGCACAACAGCGGATCTGCTAGATCCGGCCAAAAGTACAGTGACGCCGGAGTTGAAGCTTTTTGCTGCAGCGCCTCGCTGAGCGGTCATCCTCCCTCCACCATACCGTCTTTCGATTTTGCCGCCGTCATAGGGCCAGCTAAATCGCCAGAAAGTCGAGGGTGTTGAGGACTGATTTTGGTGATTTGGATTTGGGATTTGGGGCTAGAACACAGATTAAGAAAACTCAAGTGAAAGGAAGAGTCTAGGGGCAGCGCCGATGAATGGTGACGGTGGCTGGTATCGGACGCCGGTGATTCAAGGAAGGAGACGAAGGTCGCTGTGAGGGAGAAAGAGGGAGTGGGGTTTACGATTGAGTCAGCCCAGATGAAGAGAGAGAGAGAGGCGAGAGATGAGGAAGAAAGAGTAGAGAGTACTTTGTGATTTTACACGAAACGACTTCAGTTTTTCTCAATTCTATACGACGTGGTTTCATTTCGCCGTCGGTCATCGCCAGCTCGACAATCCAATTGCCACGTCGGATGGGAAATTGGGAATTAGGAGAAAACGTAACGATTTGAAAGTTCGTGTATTTATTTGACACCTCTTAAAGTTCATGTGAAAAACCAAAACCTCGTAAAAGTTCGTGTATGACCCCTTTTTTAATTTCATTATGTGATTTTATTCTATGTTTTCTAAGTTAAAAAATAGACTTGACATGTTGGGAAGATATTATTCCGTATCAATGATTGGCAAAATACTAATATTAAAAATTAGAGTAATGCTCCTTTACCCACCGTGAACATGCTTAATATGCCTACAAATGAGGTGGTGGCATAATATTTAAGGAAAAAAATTAATTAGTATAGGTTAGTGACAAAAAAAGTTACCCAGGAAAACTATCCATGTTACGAAGAAAAAAATTAATCTATCCTATGCAACCACGGAAATTAATTGATCATACACAAATACAATAAGGAAAATAATTGAGAAATTTTTTACAAAATCTCACTCCCATTTTTATGCCCTAGGATAGATAAAACCCCAGTAACAATAACACATTCATCAATTCAAAAACTAAAAATTCAACAGTTAATACACACGTCCGAGGCATTAAACTATTGGGAATTAGATTACTTTCGTTCATGGAATCTCATCCGAATCTGGCTGCGTAGTTTGCCTCGAAGCCGCTGTGTGATGGCCACTATCTAGATGACTGGTATCTATCATCCGAAGTGCAACGCAGTTATTTGAAAAGTACGTCGCCAATTCCACCAGAAGATCAGTTTCGTATGAATACATTACGAAATTAAGGACCTTGAGATGCTGGTGCGGGGATCTCTCCACGTTGATTATATCTTCCACCATTGCACTTGGATCACCGACTGCGTCTAATATTTACCTGCACTTGGAAGAACTATGGTTGCGTATAATATAAATAAAAGGATGGGAAAACAGCACAAAGGTAAGGCCATAGTAGAGTATAGCCAACCTGAAATGTGAATTCTTCAACATGTTAGATCAATTAGTCGAAAGAGACTACAATAACTAACTCGGGGCCAGCTAATGAACAACTTCTTCAAGTTGGGCACGTGAAGAAACATGTATGTGGAAAGCAGCTGCAGAAATGACAATGAATCATAACTGGAAGAAGTATATGTATGGATGTAGCTATATGTACGATGCCTGAAGTAGTCGAACCTTGGGATGATAGAAGCTTAACTTGAGAATCTGCAGTTGGGAAATGTGAGTGATATGTTGTACATGAAATTCTGAACTTAAAGCCATCAAATCAGCCTCAACAAGTTCAGCACCATGCTCAAGCACCAGCTTCCCTACCTCAACGCTAATTTATTTTTATTAACTCCTAAATTTCCAATCTACATTTTTATTTGATTTTTACAAATTACTATAAATTAAAAAAAATTCATTTTTCCATTCTTTTTAAAAAAAATTAAATTTAAATTTATTAATTTCTTTTTAACTTATACACTCACGTCGTCCCACTTATTATGATCATCTTTTAAGGCACAATATTTTAGAATAGCTTAATTATTAGATAAAGTGTAATGTTTGTAAGAACCTGATTTTTCAATTCACTTGTAAAGCTATTTTTAAAAGTTTTTCTTAGTTTGTAAGTTCAAAAATTTAAATTACTTGGTCTATTTTTATTTGATCAAAAGATCAAATTTCCAAAAAAATAAATAAAAAAAAATCAATAGTATATGCTTTTTAAGTATAAAAAAATGAATATGATTTTAATACTCCCTCCGTCCCAAAGATAACATCATTTTTTTTTATAATAATTGTAGTGCCTAGATGCCTTCTAGGCAGCCGATTTGCCTTCTTTTAGAACACTGGCTACGAGTGGGGCAGTGGCCTCAATATTTTTATTTTTCTTACTTGTTACTAATACTATTATCAAATGCCCACCGTCACAATTTCAACGTTTATAACTTAATTCATTCTATGCCATATTTTTGTTTTTTCAAAAATATAATTATGAAAAAAATAATTAAATCCGGCCCTATTGAATCCCAGGTTAC
This sequence comes from Mentha longifolia, assembly GCA_001642375.2. Classification (NCBI taxonomy): domain Eukaryota; kingdom Viridiplantae; phylum Streptophyta; class Magnoliopsida; order Lamiales; family Lamiaceae; genus Mentha; species Mentha longifolia. The sequence goes on along the minus strand of CM038115.1, from coordinate 16,145,575 downwards.
GTTTGTTTTTTTTTTCCCCATTCATAGTAGAAGTCCCGCGAAAGTAATAACTGACAATTGATCGTGATGAATTAACAATTTTCTAATCGCCAACCAATTGAATAAACTATTAATGCAAAAATCTTGATATTGCAATATATATATTGTCACCCCACCAAAATATTTATATTTGTCGAGTTCGGCAGTCGTTGTCCCAATGCCTTAGCAATTGGATCCACCATTCCACCGCTCTCTCTTTCATACTTTATTATTGTATTTCGATTTTGATTTTGATTTTTCTATAACAAAGAGTTGATTCGAGTTGGAGTTTTTGTAGCGGGAAAAGAAAAATAAAGGATAATAAAAGTAACATTATGGTAAGATTTAGGGACAATAATGTAAATTCCCAAACATACTAATCTTTCTTCCTTTTTTGACTGTGCAAATTTCCTTATTTTTCTACTCTCATTCTTGACTTTCATGAAACGTTCCTTTATGCGCACAAATCTTGCGGTAATGGTGTTCAAACTTCAAAATAGAGAATTTAAGAGTAATATAGTATATAAATTTTGTCTTCTTTAGAAAATGGCCCACAACCATATCTGCATATTATGGTTTGAACACAAGTTGTATGACAAAATGACTCTTCCACCTCTGCCAACACCAACATCTCTCACTGCCGCTGCATATCTTTCTCTCTCCCCACTTTCTTCCACTCTTCTTCAAATCTTTCTTTCTCTCTCCCAAACTCCTGATTCCACGTTAGATCGTTGTGAATGGTCAGTCTATTGATTTCCCTTTGTACGACTAGTTCTGTTATTTGTTAATAAAATAAACATTATATTTATAGAATTATGCTTCATATTTAGTTAAGCTAGGCTTATTTTCTGATAAACATCCATCATACTTGGCTTTCTTTAGGATTCTGCTTCATGCTTTATGTTAATTCCTTATGAATTTTGCAAAAGCTGCCTTCTAGAGCAGGGCAAAATAAAGTACAATAGGAGTAACATTTTAAGGGAAACAATAACCAACATATAATTATAGCACATCCCAGAAAAATTATTGAAATTAATTACAAAATACTTTATTACTATTGCAAAGAAAATTCCTGCGCGATAAATTAAATCGAGAATTCAAATTAGTTGAACATGGTGGAGCAGAACGCTATATTTATAAGTTTTCTTTTTTTCTTTTTCTGAAACGTATTATGTAATTAAATAGTGGAGTAATATTTTCCCGAAAAAAGAAAAAAAAAAGAAAGAAGAAGAAACAACATAAAAATGATCAATAACAAAAGCAAGATGAATTGACGAAATATAAAATGACCAATACTAAGGACATTCACTACTGAAAATGGCAACAAGTTCAAAGAATTCTCCAAACTACCAAAATAAAAGCAAAACAAGAAAATAATAAATAGTCACGAGATGTTTGATAGAACACATGAGCAAACTATATATTATCCATGGATGTATGACGAGACATGATGTCGACGCTTTGTAGAATGTGGTCTAGTCTAGTCGTCCTCTATTTCTTCATTCCTTGAATCATATATAGGGAAAGACATTGAACTGTCCTGCATCAGCTACGATATTTAACATTATCCAACTCTTTGTATCCATATCGTAGACTACTAGATTACTGAGCTGCTCATCACCTTGTTCTACGAAAAAAAATCGACCACTTATCACAGCCACCGGCCGTTCAATACGAGGAGGCTCAGTAACAATGAACTCGTGATAGATGACCCAACCCTTACCCTCACCCTCCCACTTATACATTGTATATGTCCAGGGACCCGGACCACTCGAATAATACGGGTCAAACGGCTCCGACCGTCTCGGATAAATAGCGACACCTAAGCTATCATTGAAACGAATAGCATGTAACAATAGTCCGGTCTGCTCAGTGGTGGTAGATGGAAGTGGTCGAATTGTTCCCGTGCAAAGTCAAATGAAACACAAGCCGTAGTATTAGGAGCATCAAAGCTATTACCGAGGAAAGCCTGCCAATAGCAACACCCTGTCCCCTCAACATATACAGTGTTCCCGGGGTGTAGAAAAGCATCGATGTTTGGAATATCCTTCCAAGAATCATCCTTGAGGGAATATAACTGTGTATACTCCTCGGAACCAGAAAAACAATCAAAACCAGATTCATTCTCTTCACAACTGACTCGGCCAAAATTCATCAAGACTTTATAGTCATTGCGGCTAGCATCATAGCCGATTCCACATCCACTAAAAATTGCCAAATTTGCAGGGGATACCAGATTGGAAGGAGGGGAAAGTTGTTTTATTTCTCTATTTTTTAAGTTAAAGATGGCGGAATTGCCATCAGTATCATGAAAATATAGCACTCCTCGACAAATCATGCTATCAACAGACTTACCCTCTGGGAACGGAAGGTCGACATAATCTCTAGGAGCAGCATGCGGATCTTTAAGAGAATAAAAAGACAAACGATGCCCTGTACGAGAAGATTTCACAGCAACCACAAGCTCATCCATATCTATAAAAAAATACTTATCATCTACATAATGAATTTCAAGTTCAAACACATTTATATAGAGACCATAGCTCTCGATAATAAAGGATAAAAGACAAGCATAATCAACATGAAAGCCTCTTGGAAAGTTTAAAGTGGTATGATGCTATCATCTATATTTACACATTTTTTTTTTATACTATCAAGAGCTTTACATAACCAAATATGAATAACTGGGTTATAGCCATATGAACAGAATTGTGGACAAAAGCATTGAATTTGAACAAGTTACAGAGATAGCACGGGTTAATCTCTACTTATTTTTCCTTTTTTCTTAACAATTCATGTGTTTTTGCATGGATGATCAGGCTCTGCTATATGGGATAACAATGCAACTACTTATAACATGTCAACCTATTCCACTAATCTTGCAAATTTACTAAAAGTTAAGATCTAAATATTGAGATGTTGTAAGTAAAGCTCACCGGCGGCGGCGGGGAGGCGGAGTTGGTGGCCGATTTTCCGCTCGCTGTTTGGGATTGGGAATAGGGCTAGGGCTAGGGCTACGGCGCGTTGTTAATTTTCTCTCGTCTTTATTTTTCCTGAATTTCTCTCGTATTTTTGTGAATAAGATATTAGGTTGTGTTCTTTGAAGCGTTTACCTTCCGGTTTATATATTTTAGATACATTGAAATTAATTGTTGAGATTATTTATAATGCCAAATTAATTGACGTTTCTTCATGCTTTATGCTTTAATGTTAATTGTGGGTACTCAGTTGTGCTCTGCTGATTGGTTGAAGAGTTGATGACGGGGCCCGCACTTGTGACACGTCATCCCAAGTTTCTTCCACTCGTTTCGTTCTGTTCTCTGATTGGATACTTCGGCTGTGGAGCCCCTTCCACTGTAGTTAATAAAAAGCATTTAGTAGTTCGCCCAAAAAAAAAAAAAAGAAAAGAAAAAAGAATTTAGTATCAATTAAAAATTGAAGTAATGCTTCCAAAAAGAGTGAAGATAAAACGTTTATTTTAAGATTTTGTAAAAGTGGATTTCTTCCTCCTCCTTCTTCTTCTCGTCTCTCTCTTTTTTTTTTTTTCGTTTCTTTTTTCTGCCTTTTTTCTTTGATGAAAAAGGATATTAGAGGAAAAAAGATTAATGATTTTTTTTTTAATTTTATAATGTGATTTTATCATATGTTTTCTTACGTGAGTGATAGATTGAACATGTTGAGAAAATATTATCTCTGAAAATGGTCGAAATAATATTATCAAAAATTGGAGAGAAACGCCTTCAAAAAAAAAAAAAAAAATTAAGCTAAAACATTATCCATGCCCGGAGAAAATTAATCCCTTTTATACAACAACAGAAAAATGAGAAAAATTAATCCATTTTATACAACAACAGAAAAATGAGAAAAAATCTTTTCCCTCGTCATCCATTATACCCGATGAACTTTTCATCATAGACAATAAGAAAAAAATGAGAAAAATAGTGAAAAATATCTTTTTCTCCCATTTCCATTAAAGAGAACACACACTTAATTTTTTATTTTTTAAGAAAAAAATATAGACAAAATATAAAACGACTTCTATCTTATGAGCTATGCCCTTGGATAGATGAACATGTTAATAAAGCATTCATCAATTCAAAACACACGTCCGAGGCATTTAACTACTAGGAATTAGATTTACATTAGCACGTAGAATCTCATCTGAATCTGGCTGCGTAGTTTGCCTCGAAGCTGTTGACCGATGTAGTCCCGATCAGGTCGTTCCTCATCTAGATGACCGATATCTATTCTCCGAATTGCAGCGCAGTTACCTGAAAAGTACGTCACCAATTCCACGAGAAGATCAGTTAGGTCTGAAAACATATCGAAATTAATGACATTGAGATGCTGGTGCGGGGATCTCTCCACGTTGGTTATATCTTCCACCATTGCACTTGGATCACCGACCGTTTCTAATACCTGCACTTGCAAGAAATATGGTTGCATATAATGGAAAAAAAAATAAAAAATGATGGGAAAACAGCACAAAGGTGTGGTCATAGATAGTCCTGCCCACGGGCCGAGCCCGCCGGTTTCGGGCCCGGCCCGGCAGGCCGCGGGCCTTACAGGGATGGAACCTAGCCCGGCCCTTGTAGCAAGTGTAGGTTACGGGCTCGGCCCTAGGCCCGCCGGTTCCGGGCCGGGCTAAAACCGTCGGGCCTAAGGCCGGCCCGCCGGGCCGTGGCAAATTGGATCCGATTGAAAAACAGAGCAATGCTCTGTTTTTGAGCAAATGCTCTCGGCATTTTGCCGAAAATGTGTGTTTTTTTTTTTTTTTTTTTTTTTTTAAACTTTTTTTAACATTTTAAATTTTATTCTTTTATATTAATTAATTTAATGAATAGGAAATGCCAATTTGTCAAGTTTTTATGTATATTTTTATTTTTTAAAAAATATTTAAATTACTCATTAAATTGTTGAAAGTGCATAACAATTGATCAATTTTGCATTATTAATGATAAAAAATTACAACATTAAATTAAGCTCAATTTAATCACTTTGACAATTGAATAAGAACTTTTACATTTGATAAGAAAAATACTAAAAATTATAATAAGGGACTTGAACTCAATTTCATTTCTAAAATCGAGTTGCCTACGTATCCTCATATTAATAGAGGAATCAAAGTCGACGTAGTTCTTATTACAACACAACGGTTCCTATTCCGCACCCGATGCCGATGCCGATCGATCCGTCTCGGTGAAGGCTTCATCTTCGCTCTCATTCCGATCATCCCATTCCGGTTCTTGAGCTCTAAGGTCGGCCCTACACCAATCATCGAGCAACATGGTAGCTTCAATGTTTGCCGGCTTCATTGTTGATCTTCTTTGATCTAGCATAAGACCTCCGGTGCTAAAGGCTTGTTCAACGGATACGGTGGATGCCGGGACGGCAAATAACTCCTTCGCCATCATGGAGAGTATTGGGTACTCCACTCTCTTCGACCACCATTTCAACACGTCGATCGACGGACCACTATCTTCAACACCAAAAACAAAACGAGTTTGCAAAAATGTATCCAATTCACTATTACCTTGGCTCCTTGGATTATCATAGGTTCTATTTTGGTACATTCCTTGCATTTGTCTAACTAAAGGATCCATTGAGTCCATAGCAAAGGGAAAATCAAATGAAGGCATCACAGTAGAAGAAGAAGAAATATTGGTATTATCTTCATTACTACCATACTTTCTCCTATATTCATCAAAAAGTTCTATCAAAGTCCTATGTAGATCATCCTTCATATCTTGCACATTTGGAATATCAAAAAATATTTGTTCACCATCAATTACAACATTACTAAAGTCCATTTGCAAAAAAGCATCATAATAAATTTGTAGCATTTGACAAACACCTTCATATCTCCATTTGGGATCCAAACATTTAGCAATCAAGAAAATTTTCGGAATCTCCCTAAAATACTTTAGCCATTTTTGAACCATAAAATAAATCACACCTTGCAAGTTTTGCCTAGTAAAACAAGCCTTAAAAGACATGGCAATATACATGCAATGTTCCAACACTTTAACGGAAGTACAATAATAAACACCCGATAATTGTTTAGTAGCCATATGAAAAACCTTCAATAATCCATATAAATCATAACATGCATCCCAATGACTCTCATTAAGAACTAATTGAACCGTGGAAAATTCTTTCCTAAAAAAATCACATAAATATCCCTTATACTCCATCGTACTATTAAGCATCTCATAAGTAGAATTCCAACGATGAGATACATCGGCTTTGAAACACGTATAAACAATATTCTTTGAACGACAATATTTTTGCCATTTTTTCCCCAATGTTTTTGATTTGTGCAAATATTTAACGGCATTTTTAATAGGAAGAACGGACGTTTGAAAAATCTCATAAGCATCTTGGACACATAAATTCAAAATATGACAAATGCATCTAGAATGAAAGTATTTTCCATCAAAAGATGGTGCACATGCTTCAATGAGTTGAGGAATACTAGCCGTGTTCGCCGATGCATTATCAAAACCAACCGAAAAAACCTTATTAATCAAACCATATTCATTTAAAACGGTGATAATAATCAAAGCAATATTTTGAGCCGTGTGAGGCTCTTCAAACTCCCTAAATGCAATCAAACGTTTTTGCAAAGTCCATTTGTAATCAACCCAATGACATGTAATTCCCATATAACTATGTATATTATATGCATCCGTCCAAACATCGGCACAAATAGAAACTTTATGCCCCAAACGGTTCAAATATTTCATCAAATCTTTTTGTTTTTCCATGCATTGACGCCTAATCCTTTTTAGCATTTGAGTTCTAGCAACTTTAGAAGCATTTGGACCTAAGCCTTCTTTGTAGGATGCTTCATATGTTATTCTATCGGCATAACTAAAAGGTTGTTTCTCCATAGCACAATATCTAGCCATAGCATCTTCGTATCGACCTTTATCAAATTTAAATAAAGAGTGCGTACCCGTCTCCGAAGATGAAGTGTTAACTTGAATTTGAGTTTGAGAAGTAGAGATTCCGAACTCACTCGGATGCATGCTTTCCATGTGCCTAGTCATAGTGCCGTAGCCTCCCTTTTTGATCCATTTGTAACGGGTTGTGCAATAGTTGCAATACGCAAGGAATCTCTTTCGACCATCGGCTAGAGGAGGTTTGCCTTCGATCTCCGGAGCATTAACAAGTCGAAAGTGTTTCTTGAAGATGTCGGACTTCGGTGGTTTCTTGGCCTTTGATGAAGGAGGAGGAGGAGGAGGAGGTGGAGGTTGATCGTCGTCGTGCTCGTCGTCGTCGTGCTCTTCATCTTCGTTGTTGGTGGAGCCATGAAATTCGAATCCTTGGGTTTCCATCGTGTTGACCATCTCCTCAAAGGCTTCATCTTCTTGCTCTTGGGCTTGAAGTCTCGCATACTCTTCGGCTTGTAGTCGTTCGGCTACTTGCCTTGAGATTTCCTCCGCTATATCCGTCCTTCTTGACCTTTGAGTTTGTCGGCCTCCATCGCTTTGGGTTTCACCGACAATCTTGCCCTTACCTTTGTTTCCTTTGGAAGAAGACATTGTGTAATGTGTATGTGAGAGTAAAAAAGCTTGAGAGTTTGAGTAGAGAGAAAGAAAATGAGAGAGTGCAAAAATAGAGCTTGAGAGTTGAGACTTGAGAGAGTGCAAATAGAGCTTGAGAAAATGAGAGTGAGGAGAGCTTGCTTGAATCTTAGAGCTTGAGAGTTGAGAAAATGGGTGTTTTGATCTTTATCTTCATGTATGCATTTATAGAGTAAGAGGAAGAGTGTAGAGAAGGGGGAGGGCCCAGCCAAACGGCTAGGAGCCGTTGCAGCCAGCCCCCCCCAGCACCCAGCCCATGATGCAGCAGCAGGCGCGCAGACTGCAGCATTCTTCCCGTTCGGCCCGCCGGTCCTGCCTCGGCCCGTCGGTCCTGAGCAGCCCGTCGGGCTCCAACGGCTATATCCAGCCCGTCGGTTCATTCCTTAGCCCGGCGGGCCGGCCCGCCGGTTAACCTAGGGGCCGCGGTGTAGACTTGCTTCGACCCTAGCCCGACCCTTCTTCGACGGTCCCGGCATCGGTTCAGGCCCGTTGACCGGCGGTCTCGGGCCCGAACCGTTGACTTAGGGCTGGTTTAGGGCTCGGCCCTACGGGCCGAAAAGCCCAGGCACCCCTAGTCATAGAAGAGTATAACCGACCTGAAATGTGAATTCCTCAAGACGAGGAGACACCAATATTAGATCAGTTAGTCGAGGGAGACTACAATTATTGACTGTAACACAGTGAATGAACAACTTCTTCAAGTTGGGCATGCGAGATAACACGTCTGTAAAAAGCAGCTGCAGAAATAACTATGAATCAAAACCACACGTCTGTATAAAGCAGTTGCAGAAATAACAATGAATCAAAACCGAAAGAAGTAGATGTATGAAGCATTGAAGCTACATTTCGATGTCTGAAGTAGTCGAACCTTGAAATGAGAGAAGTTTAACTTGAGAATCTGCAGTTGGGAAATGCAAGTCATATGTAGTACAGGAAATTCGGGACTTAAACACACCAGAACAGCCTCAACAAGTTCGGGGACATGCTCAAACACCAGCTTCCCTACCGTATGGGGGAACCTAAACGAAGTAAGATTCGGAGCAGAAACTCGTAGGGATATTGCACCTTCGCAGCCTATTAAATCCAAGCGCTTTAACATGAGTTTTACGCCACAAACATTAATATCAGACGTCAAATGCGCCTTATAGATCGTCAATTCCTCCAACAAGGGGCAATTACGTAGGAACAGCTCGATATCTTCACCGTTCACTATCAAAAACTTTAGACTCAATCTCTTGAGGGATTGGCATAGGAATGCACTACTCATCTCTCTCAACGACTCCTCAAGGACAACCATAACCGAATAAGGGGTGAACGTGAAGTCCAATTCCAAAACCTCGACTGGTCTCGAGGAAACAAAATCAAGCCACTTGGTGACTGCGGACTTATCTGATTTGCGTACACTAAAAGATACTCTGAACTGTTTCAAGGAGGGGACTTTGTGCGACTGGATAACCGAGTTTACAACCTCGCATAAATTCACATCATAATCAAAATCACCACCGTCAAAGTTGAGATAAGGACTGAGCTTCCACAAATCCGACCATTGAGAGGAAAGAACACTAGTGGCCACGGAGTCGCTCACGATAGTAAAGAAAGTATGGAAAGGATAATTTGATTGGGCAACTGACTTATTCTATCGGAGTCTAGATTGAATTTGAGATTAGGGTTTTGTTTCCATAAATCTAACCATTGAGAAGAAAGAACGGAAGTGGCGGCGGCATTCCTCACAGGTAGGGAAGACAGTATCAGAAAGAGAATTTCATTAGGCAATTGACTAATCATATCAACTCCGCCATCGATTCTCGGAGCACGCTATCATACAAAGCAAGCAATCGAACACAAAGAGTGAGAACAAAGCGAGAAATAAAAGTCTGATGATTTTTTGCAGAAAAAAAAAACAAATTATTTGTGAAACACAAAATAATCAAAACAAAAAAATTCATACGATTATTATCGATGTGATCAGTCAGTAAACGCAAAATAATCCACCACAAGAACCCTAAGCTAAAATAAGAATCAAGCCTCGAATAGAAAAGAAAAATGCAGCAAATCAAGATGTGGAGATCATCATCACCTGTTTGAGTTTGGGCCGCCTCTCCTTCCATCGCTGCTTCTATCAACAATGAACCTGAGAAGTTTGGATTTCAGAAGCAAATTCTTCCCTTAGAAAAAACAATTAATTAAGGGGCAAACCCTCAAATACCCAACATCATATAACAAAATCAAAATTTACCCACCCATTTAATTTACATATTCATCTACCCACTTTTTCAATTTAGGACATAATTGCCCCTTCTTTTATGCACATGGGTCTTCTTCTCTCCTCTCTCTTCTCTATTGGGTGCATATGGGCACTCACTTCTCACTCCTCTCTCTTCAACATTATTTTCATATTAATTCATTTTTGTTCCTTTTATTTCTATTTTATTTTTTTTGTTTTTTCAATTGTTTTTTCTCAGTTTTTTTTATTTTTGTTTTTTTTATTTTTATTTTCGTTTTTTTTTCCAACCTTCTTTTTTTGTTCCTTTTTTAATTTCTTTGTTCAGCTTTTTTTGTTTTTGCTATTTTCAAATTTTTTTCAACTTTTTTTTTCTTTTTCCATCTTTTTTCGTTTTTTTTTTCAGCCTTTTTTTTTTTTTTTTTTTCCTTTTTCCCCTTTTTTCATCATTTTTTTTTTATAAACAACAATACAAATTCATAAAAAATTGCTCGGTACTCAGAAAGACTGAGACGAATTCGTACCATTCATTAATGATATGAATGAATGAATATTTGTTATCCTACTTTTTAAACAATCTTGACAAGTTCGGTACGATATTATAAATTCGTACCGTTACGGTACGATATCATGAATTCGTACCGTAACTTTCCATTACAAAGAGAAAAAAAATATGAATTTGTACCATAACTTTCTATTACTTTCTAAACAATCTCGACAAGTTACGGTACGATATTATGAATTCGTACCGTTACGGTACGGTATTATTAATTCGTACCGTAACTTTCCATTACAAAGAGAAAAAAATTATGAATTCGTACCGTAACTTTCCATTACTTTCTAAACAATCTCGACAAATCACGGTACGATATTATGAATTCGTACCGTTACGGTACAGTATTATTAATTCGTACCGTAACTTTCCATTACAAGAGAAAAAAATTATGAATTCGTACCATAACTTTTCATTACTTTCTAAACAATCTCGACAAGTTACGGTACGATATTATGAATTCGTACCGTAACTTTCCATTACTTTCTAAACAAACTCATATTTGTAGCTGATGACTATGTAAAAAACAGAAAAGGGATTTATCAATTAATATCGATTTTTTAAGTGAAATAAGCGAGTACCAAAAGGCCTTTCTCACAAAGACACAACAAAATCATAAATTTGAATCCAACAATCATAAATTTAACAAATAAAAAAAGGCATACACTAGCAACCCAATAGAACACAACATCATATTCATATCCACGCACGGAGATTCCTCCAACAACAAAAATCAATTGTTAGCCTACATCAAAAGCGCACAAGTTTGCTGGAAAAAAAAAAAGCATGAAAATACGAACAGAAAAAAGGAGAAGGAATTGATGAGATTAAGTGCGGCAGTGGAGTAATCGCCGGATCTGCAAACTCCTCCACTTCCTACCTCTGAATCTCCATCAATGTATGCGCCGCCGTTACAAAGACCTCACCGGATGTGAAAAGGAGATGCGCCAATCTCAAATTCATATTTGCTGCGTCCGACGGAGGAGCACCTCCTGCAGCGGTGCTACAATGACGAGAAGAGAAAAGGTGGAGAGAGAGAAACGGCGGCCAGGTGGTGTTGCTGGCGGCCGGCAGTCGACGGTGACGGTGGCGGTGGTGTTGATGGTGGAGCAAAGCGGCCGGCAATTAAAGGGGTGCGAGAATTGGAAGAATGGGGAAAGAAGAAAAGAGGGGGGGAGAGAGAGACGAGAGGAGCGAGACATATAAATTGAAAAATGAGGGTATTTTAGTCCCATTTTGAATTGTTGGGTATTTGAATTATAAAATTAAAAATGTGGGTAGATTTAGATTTTCTTATCTAAGAGTGGGCATTTGACCCCAATACCACATTAATTAATCCGATTATAATAGAGTAACTTTACACACTTAACAATAATTTGTTTTTTTCTTCAAAAAAAAACAGTAATTTATTTTTATATTTCTAAATGTACACATTCATTTGATTTTTACAAATTTACAAATTATAAAAGTTACAGTTTTCAGTTCTTTTTTAAATTTAAAATTTAACTTATGTAATTTCTTTTGAATTTAAATAGACTCCGTCCCCGATCAGTTGATACTAATAATATGTTAGTGACGTCTCTCTTTTATTGAATCTTTTCATCTCCATCGAGAGTGGGGCCGTAGCAAAATTATAACCTTTGATTAAGTATACATTGAACAGAAAGTTACATTTAATCAACAATAATTTAGGTATAACAGTATATTTCATGACGATAGTAAATTGTACAATAAAATTACGTTTCAACGATAATAGTTAAATACACAACAAAGAGAAAACTTTGTTTTATCAAGAGTAATTTATACATGTACAATACACTCAATTATAACAGTAAATTACATATGAAATTGTAAAATAAATTGATGCATAAAGCGAGACTCATAAGCTGACGTGTAAGGAATATTTTGGAGATAATAGTAGTATGTAAATTTAATTGTGTTTTATAAAGATGAGTAATTTCAATCATACATTAGAAACTTTGATTAATTTAAGTTAAGCCCTTACAAAAATTTATATTATCCAAAAAAATGAAGTAAATCCACCCAAAAAGAGAAAAGATAAAACGTATAAGACTCGATTCCCTTAAAAAGAATTTATATTATCAAAATCTTGAAATACGTATTTCAAGATTTTGATAAAAGTCGATTCTCTTAAAAAGATTTTTTTTTTCTATATACTTTTACGACATGTTCTCTTGGATGAAAAAATGAAATGAGAAGATTAAAAAAAATAATGTTAAAAAAAACAAAAGATAAAAAAATAATGTAATTTTTTATTAGGGTATTGACAAATAAATACAGGAACTTTCATGAAATTTTGGTTTTTCACATGAACTTTAAGAGGCGTAAAATAAATACACGAACTTTCAAATCGTTATGATTTTTCCATTCCGGCCAAAATTGAATCCTAGCTGGCAAAATCGATCCAACGTGGCAAACCAATGACCAAAAGTCCAAAACGACGTCGTTTCGACATTAATTTTTTTAAAAAAAAAACAAAAATTTATTTAAAATCCACACCACTCTATGTCTCTCACCTCACCACTTTCTCTCTTTCTTTCTCAGTCGCCATTTACTTCCCTGTGGCCTCCTTCCACTACCTGCATCTCCTCTTCTGCTCGCCGTCCTCCTCCCCACCTTCTCTTCCGCTGCCAGAATGGAAGAAACCTCATTCCAACTACCAACTCATATTTGAAACTATCCAAGTCTGAGTTTATACATCTTTTTGCAGCAATTTGGTCGCAAATCATGATATGCAACACTTCATTGGTTCAATGTATTGGAAATTTGGTTTTTGACCAAATAAAAAAAATTAATATTTAATTTATTAATTAAATTAAATAATAAATTATTGATCTACTCGTGGCGAAGATGAACGTGGTATATTTATATGCTCAAAACCGATTTTCGGTGAGTGAGATATAAATGTTCAAAGTTTGCTAGAAGTTACTTCATTATTTAATGAAGTGAGAGGTATACCACATCGAATAAATATTGATGTGGTGTGATGTTTAAAAGTATTTAAACATGTGGGCTTAGAATCAAGTGGGCCAAGTAAGTGGATAAGTGTGTGGTTGAGCTCTCGCGTGAACACGCACTCGACGGCATGGACGGATCCGTCGTGGGCTCGGGCCTCGGGGTTCGGGGCCGTGGACTTGGACTTGGATCTTGGCAATTGGTCCTTTGGGCTTGAGCTTGGGCTTTGATTGCTTAATTTTTTGGACCTCCAAATATAAGGCAAATGGGTCTAACAAGTTTGACCCAATTTTGACTAACCCTAGCCCAATGAATCGAGCCGACATGTACGTCCAAGTTCATTATGCCCGTTGGTCAGCTGTAACATGTGGGCTTAGTATCAAGTGGGCTAAGTAAGTGGATAAGTGTGTGGTTGGGCTTTCACGTGAACACGCACTCAATCCGGCCCCGCCGTCCGTGCCGGACGACACGGATGGCTCCGGCTTGGGCCTCGGGGTTTGCGTTTTGAGTTTCGTGGCCGTGGACTTGGATCTTGGCAATTGGTCATTTGGGTGGTCCTTTGGGCTTTGGGCTTGAGCTTGAGCCTTAATTGCTTAATTTTTTGGACCTCCAAATATAAGGCAAATGGGCCTAACAAGCTTGGCCCGATTTCGACTAACCCTAGCCCAACAAATCGAGCCAACCTGTACGTCCAGGTTCATTCTGCCCGTTGGTTAGCTGTAACATATAGCTGTTACGTTTCAGCCATTACTCCACCTTGCTGAAACCGTAAAAAATAGCCATTTGGCTGATTAATGCCATAATGGCATCGATGACCCCCCAGGTGAGACTTGCCTATAGATAGGTTGCATGCAGGCATTCTAGAGACACACAACCAAAACATTCTCTCTGCATATCTTTGAGCCTTATTCCTCATTTTTCGAGCTCTTTCCTCGCCTTTCTTCCAGTTCGTGGGAGCTCTTGAGTTTTGCGGTGCTGCTACTTAGAGATGAAAATTGTTTTATCTTTGGGGATGATACTCTATTACCGAGAGCACTACCAGGACGTATTTCATCTTGCGGAAAGAGGGCTTTCCTCGACTCGGCTTTCAGTTCATAGTTTTTGTTCATAATTTACGTTGTAATTTTTGTACGCCTGACAAGTTCGTTTGTACCTCATTTTCCAACACAATGCTTGAACATGCTCCATCACCACCAATCAGTGTCTTTGAGAATCGAGATATGCACTCTAAGTTCTCAATCAATTTTCGAAAGGAAGATAGAGATAAATAGGAAGACACCTCATTGTGCAATGAGAGCACAATTTCACCAAGCTCTGACGGCAATTTTCACTGGCGGTGACGTAAAGAAATTCAGAGAGATAGGGAAAATGTACAGTGTCAACCTCTCTAGTGCCCCCCTAAAGCTCCCCTCAAGCGGTGTTCACTAATATTTTCGCAAACCGCAAGTGTACGGGTGTTATTATAGATAGGGAAGTAAGGTCGTATTCCACGGAGATTGAATAACCAAAGTGAGTACCAATTCGATTTATTATCCTCTATCCAGACTGCCAATTTATAGGGAAATTTTATAAACTAAAAATAATGCAAATAAAAGAAATAAAATAAAATAAACAAGATTGAGAAAACCAAATACTAAAAAGATTATTCTAAGGTTTCGGTTTCAATGGACATGCAAACTCAAACTCATTTAAATCAATCAATCACATAAAAGACTCGACTCTTACTAGAACAATCTCGATATAAGTTTAAACCTACTTCCGTAGTGCCTAAACCGTGGATCACATGCTAGAATTGTTGTGTCCTACTAATTACTAAAACATGCAACTCCTAAAAGCTCAAAAGAGTAAAGGTTCTCACGCAAATCTCAAGATCTTCCGACTTTATTGAAGTGTGTGTCCTACGTTACAATTCTAATATTAATTCTCTACTTCCGTCTATTGAATTAACACAAATAATGATCAAACAATTAAGCAAATAACAAGCGCAAGAATATAGAAATCAAGAGAAGGTCGTGATTGATTAATAAAAATCAATTTGAATCTACAAAATCCATCTAATCTATAACCCTAGAATAAAAAATAAAAAAAAAACTAGCCACTCATATTCATAAAAACAAATCTAAAATATGTTAGAGAATAAAAAATAAAAGGAAAACTTGATGAAAAAAAACTTGATACAAAACTAGATGAAGGAAAACTTCGATATCCTATATATAGTTTTAGACTAGGTCTAATTCAATAAAAAAAAACAAAAAGAAAAGAAAACAAAAATAAAAATAAAAATAAAATAAGAGAAAAACACGGATGGCACAAGTAATGCCGAGACGCGGCCCGAGAAAAGATGAACGTGGGCGCATGTTTATAGGCGCGGTTAACAAGCCATGTTCGCATAATTGGATACTTCGAAACGCAGTTGGCGACAATAGAAGTGGATGATATGCTTCAACATGGATTTGGGCTTCGTTAATGGGCCAACTACATAGTGGGCTGCGGAATGAAATCGAAGACGCGGAAGGGGGATTTTAAACATAGCCCCAAATTCTCTCAATGTAGCCCCCAAATAAAAGAAATAATAAAATTAATCCTAAATGTACAATTATGTCCTTGTGTAGCCCCCAACATCTAATTTTTAATAAAATCTAATTAAGTATTTTATAATTTCGTAGCCTCCTGGTGCATACCCATATAGCCGCGTACAAAATCACAAAGATTGATAAAATCATGCCGATACTAATTACGTTACTCATCTTTGTAAGTTTATTCTATTTTTTCTAGTTTTCGACGTTTGTTTGTATGGTGGTACTCCTATGAATGTAACAGTAGAATACTTCTCTCTCTCTCTCTCTCCAAGGAGTACCTAGCGGCAGCGCGAACCAAGAAATTAATCCGCTCGAAGATATTCATCGCGATCCTTCACGAAGAGGAAGAACAACACGTCCCTCTCTCTCTCTCTCGCCTTGTCCACCCACACCCGCCGAGATGAGGGCGCGATGCTGAAAACGCCGACGAGTCGATGACGAAGCACGAGATGAATAAGGCGCCGCGGAGGACGCTGTTCAGGCTGAGGTTGGCATCGGCAAAGCGCGTGAAGGAGATGTTGGCGAAGATGTCGTTGGCGCCGTTGCCCTGCTGGCGATCATCAGCGACAGACGCAGCACCCTCGACAGCTCTCCACGGAGGGGCAGAAGTATTCCATTGTCATGTTCCCGAGGATGTAGAACAACACCACCAGCCACGCAGCAGCGCAAAGTACCCAACCGCAGGGGAATCATCACAGGCGCAGTAGAAGATCTCGAGGTAGTCGAGTTGTTTTTCACGTAGGAGCATTTCCATCGATAGTCGACGAATTTATGAACATTGTCGCACGCAATCCAAAATGGCAGTTTCATACAGAAGAATAGAGCTCGAAGTAGAGACAAAGAGGCGGCGAAGATGGAGAGTGATGAAGCGAGAGAAAGAGCCTTGTTTGCGGTGAAGTTTATTGGAGAGAAAATCCATTCAAAAGGAGAAATGAATCAATGAATCAGAGTGATGGCAGCCATTAACAGAAGCTATAAACCTCCGAAAACAAGGGAGGCTAGGAACGTATAAACTAAATTAGATTTTATTAAGAATTATATGTTGGGGCCGGGGGCTATATAAGGGTATACTTGTACATTTATAATTAATATTATTATTATTTTTATTTGGGGGCTGTAGTGAGGGAATCTGGGGCTATGTTTAAAATCCCCCGACGCGGAATTGGATGATGAAGCGCTTCATTTCTTTCTTTTTTTTAAATTTAATTTAATTTTATTTGTTTTTTATTTTTCTTTTTAGCTTTCGTCTTTTTTTTATAGCTTGATTCTCCGATTTTTCAAAATGCATTTTTTCTTTGTGTTTTTTCTACAAAATCAACAAAAACAAGAGCAAGCATAATATCCTCGAATATAAGAAAATCACATTTAAACACTAAACTTAATCAAACTTCTCCATTAAAAATAAGACTTCAAGCACACAGAACACGTAGGAAATCCGTGTTTATCAAGCGGCCCTCATCTTCCCAGCACAACAGCGGATCTGCTACATCCGGCCGAAAGTAAAGCGACGCCGGAGTTGAAGCTTTTTGCTGCAGCGCCTCGCTGAGCGGCCATCCTCCCTCCACCATACCGTCTTTCGATTTTGCCGCCGTCATAGGGCCAGCTAAATCGCCAGAAAGTCGAGGGTGTTGAGGACTGATTTTGGTGATTTGGATTTGGGATTTGGGGCTAGAGCACAGATTAAGAAAACTCAAGTGAAAGGAGGCGTCTAGGGGCAGCGCCGATGAATGGTGACGGTGGCTGGTATCGGACGCCGGTGATTCAAGGAAGGAGACGAAGGTCGCTGTGAGGGAGAAAGAGGGAGTGGGGTTTACGATTGAGTCAGCCCAGATGAAGAGAGAGAGATGCGAGAGATGAGGAAGAAAGAGTAGAGAGTACTTTGTGATTTTACACGAAACGACATCGTTTTTCTCAATTCTATACGACGTGGTTTCATTTCGCCGTCGGTCATCGCCAGCTCGACAATCCAATTGCCACGTCGGATGGGGAATTGAGAATTAGGAGAAAACGTAACGATTTGAAAGTTTGTGTATTTATTTGACACTTCTTAAAGTTCATGTGAAAAACCAAAACCTCGTAAAAGTTCAGTGTATTTATTTACCAATACTCCTTTTTTAATTTCATTATGTGATTTTATTCTATGTTTTCTAAGTTAAAAAATAGACTTGACATATTGGGAAAATATTATTCCGTATCAATGATTGGCAAAATACTAATATTAAAAATTAGAGTAATGCTCCCCTACCCACCGTGAACATGCTTAATATGCCTACAAATGAGGTGGTGGCATAATATTTAAGGAAAAAAATTAATTAGTATAGGTTAGTGACAAAAAAGCTACCCAGGCATGTCACGAAGAAAAAAATTAATCTATCCTATGCAACCACGGAAATTAATTGATCATACACAAATACAATAAGGAAAATAATTGAGAAAATTTTGCAAAATCTCACTCCCATTTTTATGCCCTAGGATAGATAAAACCCCAGTAACAATAAAACATTCATCAATTCAAAAACTAAAATTCAACAGTTAATACACACGTCCGAGGCATTAAACTACTGGGAATTAGATTACTTTCGTTCATGGAATCTCATCCGAATCTGGCTGCGTAGTTTGCCTCGAAGCCGCTGTGTGATGGCCACTATCTAGATGACTGGTATCTATCATCCGAAGTGCAACACAGTTATTTGACAACGAAGTATGTGGAAAGCAGCTGCAGAAATGACAATGAATCATAACTGAAAGAAGTATATGTATGGATGTAGCTATATGTACGATGCCTGAAGTAGTCGAACCTTGGGATGATAGAAGCTTAACTTGAGAATCTGCAGTTGGGAAATGTGAGTGATATGTTGTACAGGAAATTCTGAACTTAAAGCCATCAAATCAGCCTCAACAAGTTCAGCACCATGCTCAAGCACCAGCTTCCCTACCTCAACGCTAATGTATTTTTATTAACTCCTAAATTTCCAATCTACATTTTTATTTGATTTTTACAAATTACTATAAATTTAAAATTTTTCATTTTTCCATTCTTTTTTAAAAAATTTAAATTTAAATTTATTAATTTCTTTTTAACTTATACACTCACGTCGTCCCACTTATTATGATCATCTTTTAAGGCACAATATTTTAGAATAGCTTAATTATTATATAAAGTGTAATGTTTGTAATAACCTGATTTTTCGATTCACTTGTAAAGCTATTTTTAAAAGTTTTTCTTAGTTTGTAAGTTCAAAAATTTTAATTACTTGGTCTATTTTTATTTGATCAAAAGATCCAATTTCCAAAAAAAATAAAATAAAAATCAATATGATATGCTTTTTAAGTATTACCTCCATCTTTTTCAAGTTGTTACACTTTTTTTCATCAATATTTTCAAGCGTTTTCGAGCGTCTTGATGATGAGTTTTAAAATATCTTCTTAAAAAAAATTCTCATAAAATGATACGAATGACTCATATTCGTACCAATAACTTAATACGTATGCAATTTGTACTTTGCTATAGCTAATTGGTATAAATCGTCTCATATTCGTACCAATAATCATATATTTATTTAAATATAAAATTCTTACTCGATCTTGGTACGAATTTCACATTTCGTGATAAATAGATTGTACGAATTTGTAATTCTTAATATATCATAGGTTATCATGATAAATAGATGGTACGAATCTTCAACATTTTTATACTTGAAGATTTTGATGTTTTTTAATTACATACTTGCAACAGTTTGACGTTTTTCTCGCTTCTTTGCTGTTTATTGATAAATAGATGGTACGAATTCGTAGTTCGTAATATATCATAGGTAATCGTAATTTGTAATTTGTTTTTCTGTTGTTTTTTTGTAATTTGTAATATATCATAGGTAAATGGTACGAATTGAGTCATATTCGTACCAATAACTTCACTTACTTATGCAATCCGTACTATATTACATGTAATAGGTACGAATTGACTCATATTCGTACCAATAACTATATAATAATTATGTAAATGTAAAATTCTTATGTGATTTTGGTACGAATTTCACATTTCGTACCTCATTGAAACCAACAAGAGAAAAAGTTTCAACAATTCAAAATATGGCACGAATTTCACAAATTCGTACCTCCTTACTGTTCGTAAAAAAATATAAATTCATATTTTCTAACATTTAGAAAAACAAAAAAAGAAAGAAAAAAACAAAAAATAAAAGAAAAATAAAATCTGCAAAGAGACAAAAAGAAAAAGTAAGTGGGGAGAGAGAAAGTTGTCATAAGAGGGAAAAAAAGTGTCATAAAGAGGAATGAGAATATTTTTGTCTCTCCACATCAAACTTGAGTAGTTTTGTTAAAAAAAACTATCCTAGTGATAAATATTATAAAAATTATCCTACAATAGTTAAAAGAGTCACTACCTCAAAATTAAAACACCTATCGGAAAATTCTAAACATATACTCCCTCCGTCCCATTTAAACTGTCCTGTTTGATTATTTTATACCACTCATTTGAATAAACAACATGACAGTTTAAATAGGACGGAGGGAGTATACAATGGAGTTAAAGATTAGTTAAATGGTATAGTTACACGTGCACAAGAATGAGGTGAGGCAGTAGCGAATCTATCCACCCACCAAAATTGTATCCCCATAAAGCAACAAACAATGTTAGTTTAGCTAAACGTTAAATCTAAATAATGTATATGACTTTAATATTCCCTCCATCCCAAAGATAACATCTTTTTTTTTGACAATAATTCTAGTGCCTAGATGCTTCTAGGCAGCCGATTTGCCTTCTTTTAGAACACTGGCTACGAGTGGGGCAGTGGCCTCAATATTTTTATTTTTCTTACTTGTTACTAATACTATTATCAAATGCCCACCGTCACAATTTCAATGTTTATAACTTAATTCATTATATGCCATATTTTTGTTTTTTCAAAAATATAATTATGAAAAAAATAATTAAATCCGGCCCTATTGAATCCCAGGTTACGTTTGTTGTTTTTTTTCCTCATCCATAGTAGAAGTCCCGCGAAAGTAACAACTGACAATTGATCGTGATGAATTAATAATTTTCTAATCGCCAACCAATTGAATAAACTATTAATGCAAAAATCTTGATATTGCAATATATATATTGTCACCCCACCAAAATATTTATATTTGTCGAGTTCGGCAGTCGTCATCCCAATGCCTTAGCAATTGGATCCACCATTCCACCGCTCTCTCTTTCATGCTTTATTATTGTATTTCGATTTCGATTTTGATTTTTCTATGACAAATAGTTGATTCGAGTTGGAGTTTTTGTAGCGGGAAAAGAAAAATAAAGGATAATAAAAGTAACATTATGGTAAGATTTAGGGACAATAATGTAAATTCCCAAACATACTAATCTTTCTTCCTTTTTTGACTGTGCAAATTTCCTTATTTTTCTACTCTCATTCTTGACTTTCATGAAACGTTCCTTTATGCGCACAAATCTTGCGGTAATGGTGTTCAAACTTCAAAATAGAGAATTTAAGAGTAATATAGTATATAAATTTTGTCTTCTTTAGAAAATGGCCCACAACCATATCTGCATATTATGGTTTGAACACAAGTTGTATGACAAAATGACTCTTCCACCTCTGTCAACACCAACATCTCTCACTGCCGCTGCATATCTTTCTCTCTCCCCACTTTCTTCCACTCTTCTTCAAATCTTTCTTTCTCTCTCCCAAACTCCTGATTCCACGTTAGATCGTTGTGAATGGTCAGTCTATTAATTTCCCTTTGTACGACTAGTTCTGTTATTTGTTAATAAAAGAAACATTATATTTATAGAATTATGCTTCATATTTAGTTAAGGTAGGCTTATTTTCTGATAAACATCCATCATACTTGGCTTTCTTTAGGATTCTGCTTCATGCTTTATGTTAATTCCTTATGAATTTTGCAAAAGCTGCCTTCTAGAGCAGGGCAAAATAAAGTAGAATAGGAGTAACATTTCAAGGGAAACAATAACCGACATATAATTATAGCACATCCCAGAAAAATTATTGAAATAAATTACTTCAATAATTTATTGAAATTAATTACAAAATACTTTATTACTATTTCAAAGAAAATTCCTACGCGATAAATTAAATCGAGAATTCAAATTAGTTGAACATAGTGGAGCAGAACGCTATATTTATAAGTTTTCTTTTTTTCTTTTTCTGAAACGTATCATGTAAAATAGTGGAGTAATATTTTCCCGAAAAAAAAGAAATTAAAGAAGAAGCAACATAAAAATGATCAATAACAAAAGCAAGATGAATTGACGAAATATAAAATGACCAATACTAAGAACATTCACTACTGAAAATGGCAACAAGTTCAAAGAATTCTCCAAACTACCAAAATAAAAGCATAACAAGAAAATAATAAATAGTCACGAGATGTTTGATAGAACACATGAGCAAACTATTATCCATGGATGTATGACGAGACAGGATGTCGACGCTTTGTAGAATGTGGTCTAGTCTAGTCGTCCTCTATTTCTTCATTCCTTGAATCATATATAGGAAAGACATTGAACTGTCCTGCATCAGCTGCGATATTTAACATTATCCAACTCTTTGTATCCATATCGTAGACTACTAGATTACTGAGCTGCTCATCACCTTGTTCTACGAAAAAAAATCGACCACTTATCACAGCCACCGGCCGTTCAATACGAGGAGGCTCAGTAACAATGAACTCATGATAGATGACCCAACCCTTACCCTCACCCTCCCACTTATACATTGTATATGTCCAGGGGCCCTGACCACTCGAATAATACGGGTGCAACGGCTCCGACCGTCTCGAAAATAGCGACACCTGCTATCATTGAAACTGAATAGCATGTAACAATAGTCCGGTCTGCTCAGTGGTGGTAGATGGAAGTGGTCGAATTGTTCCCGTGCAAAGTCAAATGAAACACAAGCCGTAGTATTAGGAGCATCAAAGCTATTACCGAGGAAAGCCTGCCAATAGCAACACCCTGTCTCCTCAACATATACAGTGTTCCCGGGGTGTAGAAAAGCATCGATGCTTGGAATGTCCTTCCAAGAATCATCCTTGAGGGAATATAACTGTGTATACTCCTCGGAATCAGAAAAACAATCAAAACCAGATTCGGCCAAAATTCCTCAAGACTTTATAGTCATTGCGGCTAGCATCATAGCCGATTCCACATCCATTAAAAATTGCCAAATTTGTAGGGGATACCAGATTAGGAGGAGGAGAAAGTTGTTTTATTTCTCTATTTTTCAAGTTAAAGATGACGGAATTGCCTTCAGTATCATGAAAATATAGCATCCCTCGACAAATCATGCCATCAACAGACTTATCCTCTTGGAACGGAAGGTCGACATAATCTCTAGGAGCAGCATGCGGATCTTTAAGAGAATAAAAAGACAAACGATGCCCTGTACGAGAAGATTTCACAGCAACCACAAGCTCATCCATATCTATAAAAAATACTTATCATCTACATAATGAATTTCAAGTTCAAACACATTTATATAGAGACCATAGCTCTCGATAATAAAGGATAAAAGACAAGCATAATCAACATGAAAGCCTCTTGGAAAGTTTAAAGTGGTATGATGCTATCATCTATATTTACACATTTTTTTTTTTATACTATCAAGAGCTTTACATAACCAAATATGAATAACTGGGTTATAGCCATATGAACAGAATTGTGGACAAAAGCATTGAATTTGAACAAGTTACAGAGATAGCACGGGTTAATCTCTACTTATTTTTCCTTTTTTCTTAACAATTCATGTGTTTTTGCATGGATGATCAGGCTCTGCTATATGGGATAACAATGCAACTACTTATAACATGTCAACCTATTCCACTAATCTTGCAAATTTACTAAAAGATAAGATCTAAATATTGAGATGTTGTAAGTAAAGTTCACCGGCGGCGGCGGCGGCGGGGAGGCGGGGTTGGTGGCCGATTTTCCTCCCGCTGTTTGGGATTGGGAATAGGACTACGTAGTGGCGTAGCCAAAAACCATGGATCAAGGGGGCTAAAATATATATTTCAATACTAATTTTTGAAAAGTATAAAAAATATTCAAAATATAGTAAGTGAAAAAAAAAAAAAAAAAAATTTGAGGGGTGGCTCAAGCCTACCCCAGTCCCCCCTGGCTCCGCCCCTGGGACTACGGCTTAGGGCTACGGCGCGTTGTTAATTTTCTCTCGTCTTTATTTTTCCTGAATTTCTCTCGTATTTTTGTGAATAAAATATTA
Source organism: Mentha longifolia (assembly GCA_001642375.2). Taxonomy (NCBI): domain Eukaryota; kingdom Viridiplantae; phylum Streptophyta; class Magnoliopsida; order Lamiales; family Lamiaceae; genus Mentha; species Mentha longifolia. The sequence goes on along the minus strand of CM038115.1, from coordinate 16,121,381 downwards.
GGTTGGGTTCTTTGAAGCGTTTTACCTTCCGGTTTATATATTTTAGATACATTGAAATTAATTGTTGAGATTATTTATAATGCCAAATTAATTGACGTTTCTTCATGCTTCATGCTTTAATTTTAATTCCTTATGAATTTTGCATTATAGTAGTTCATTTATTTTCTTGATTTCCAGGGGTTGTATTTGTTATTTTCCAAATCTTCTCTAATATCTAATCAAGTAACTAATATAGGGTGTTTCGAGATGTTCCAAGTGATATAACTATTGAAATAGATGGCGGTACCTTCATATTGCTTAAGTGTTATGGCTCTAACTCTCTGAATTTTCTACATCTTTTTTATTAAATAAAACAACAACAAGGATTATTTCATTCAATTTATTTTCCTTAAAATAAATTATTCTTTTCTTCAGTATCAAAATCCATTAGAAAACCCTCACAATGATATAAAAACTTATAGAATTCATCCGCTTTCCAAATCATAATATCTATATACAATAATCAAAACTCGTTTCGTAACTAACAATCGCCTCAAATTGTACATTACACTATTAATTCAGAGTTAATAAGTTTTGAAGGAGAAATTTGATGACATTATTTCGTCGCATCACACTTATCAAATTTGAAGGGTGAACATTCGATTATTTGATTTGGTTTTTTACTTCACTTAAAATAAAATTGAACCAAATTAAGCAAATTTTAAAAGTGCATCCAAACCAAATTATAATTTTTCAAAAAATGGAACCGAATGACAAACATAACTAGTTGGTTATTTCGATTAATTTAGTTATTTAGAATATATATACAATTGTTATAAGTTGAGAAGAATAGAAGCATACTCAATGAAGAATAAGGTGTTTCACCTAAAAGTGCTAGCAATAGAACTAGGTCTATCGTAGACTAGTAAGTTAAACCCAAAGTCGATTCTCAAGGACAACTTAATAGGGTAATTAATTATACGATAACGCACACGCTAAACACTCTATGAAAGCAAGTAAAGAATTTAGAGTTTTGAAGAATTATACCCTAGGCAAATAATTTAAATGAAAGCAATTAAATTAAAGCAAGTAAATAAAAATAATTAAATAAATAAACAAGTAAAAGCACTTAACCTTAAAACTTAAGTTTGAAACTAAATTGAAAATTATAAATTTATCTAGACAAGTATTTAAAAGAAAGCAAGAAAGAAAACAAGTAAAACTAATCTAATGCAAACAAATCTAAACATGCTCTTGCAAATAAATCTAAGTGATTAAAACAAAGAACTAAAACTAGAAAGCAAATAAATAAAATCAATTAAAGAACATGCAAAGAAATTATAAACGAATCTAAGGAAAATACTTAAACAAAATGAATCTGAGAACAAAGTAAAAGCAAAGACTTGAATTAAATAAACAAACGAAGAACACGGAATTAAAGAAGAAAAACCGAAAACTTGAATTGATGCAAACTTGAACTTTGAATCCGGATTCTTGAATGTTGAAAGCACAAAACCAATCTTAAAATAAAGTATTAGCAGCTAAAACCTAAAGGTAGCAAAGGTATTTTCGTTCTAGGTAAATTACATATTTATAGGGTTGGAAAACATAATCCAAGAAGGAAATAAATTATAAAAATCGGCCAGGCTGAGCGGTCGCCTAGTATGGCGAGCGCCCGCTCGGCACCTCCTATAGAATTTCGTCGTTGCCTGGCTGACCGGCCGCCCAGTATGGCGAGCGGCCGCTAGCCTCATGCTACGGGTTTTCTTCGTCTTTTCTCCTCTCTCTCAATCTTCTCTTCCTCTTTTTAGCCTTCGAGCTTCATCGTCCCTCGTCTCCACCTTTCCTACACTTGAGCACAATAAACACATAAAGGCACCAAAACTAACACAAAACACACTCAACTTAAATCATAAAGCATACACAAAAGCACATTAAACAAATCCCCCACACTTAATCTTTTGCTTGTCCTCAAGCAAAATCATTCAAACTATTTACAAACATGAGCTAAAGAGTGATAATGATTCGGCTTCAGAATTTTTTTTTCAAAAACACAATGTCTCATGCAAATCACATCACCATCCACTAAGAAAGTCATATCAAGTTTCAACTCCAACCTCTTGAACATAAATCCTCACAACATGGATATAAATGTGTAAGTAAACTCTCATCTCTCAAGTGTTTAGATTAGACCAAAGAAACACTCAATTCAAGTCACACAAATCGCCTACCATAAGCTTGCATGTCGTCTTGCCTCTCCACTACTTAAATGTGTGCTTAAGACAAATATCAAATATGACTTTCTTTTTGGTTGTAATGTAGGCTCTTTTAGGTAAGGGAATTTGGCTAAAGTGAGTTAACAACCCCAAAGGCTTATTCACTCTCTTTTTACTCTCATTCTAACACTCAATTCCCCCCACACTATTTCAAGTCATATCACAATAAAGCTAAAATTATAACCAAAACATATACAATCTCATCTTTTCCTTTCTACCTACTTATGCTCTTATTCAACTTCCTCTTCTTTTTTTTCTATTTTTTTTTCTTTTCTTTTCTTTTCTCTTATCTTCTTCTTCTTTTTTTTTTCTTTTTTTATTTTATTTATAATAATGAGAGCTTATGTAGGTAAAAAGATACTTAATGTCACGGCCGCACTTTGCTAATTGATAGCTCAGCTTGGTATAAACCGTGACTATGGGTAATATGAAGTAAATTCGGGAATAAAGGAGGTTTAACAACAAATCGACTCCATAACTTGGGATTTAGACTTCGTATAATAGAGATAGTGTTATTGAGGGTCTTTCGCACGGAAATAGATGTCATGATTCAGACTTAGTACAACCAAATCGAAGAGGAATTTAAGAGTGTACGCAGCGGAAAAGTGTTTAAACATATGTATGGAGACATATGCTACCAAGAGTTATTCCTTCCAATTTATTCTTGACAAAATCTTCGCTAGTCACTTCGCTTCAACACTGCTCAACCTGCACATCGGAAATAATGTACAGGGCGTGAGTACGAAGTACTCAGTGGACACATGCCCAAAATCATTTATTTATTGTCAAGCCATCACTTAGTGAATCATAGGGTTTTTCTTTAAAATGCCTATGTCCACAAAAACATTTATTTTCTTGAAAGCGACTGCGCAGTCTCTTCTTGTGTAATCTACCATATCTGAGCTTGTTGTGCCCGAGGAGTTGGCCACCTCACTCGGTCACGCGATCGGTCACCACGCTGAGTGACACGACCAATGTGTACACTAGTCCAAGTATGACTTCTAATCACACAAGGACCCGAATTCGATTCTTAAATTGGCATTTCACCATTCAACAAACAGGCATCATACAAAACTGAAAAACATTTATGGCATGACAATTATAAAAGAGCTAACATCTAATAAAATATGCTTTTTGTTTTATAGAAAGCCCACCTTGCTGCTCTCCTTGATTATTAACAGACGGTCTTCGCCTCCGTTACTGTCCCTCCTTCACGCAACCTTCGGTTGAAAAATCGAGGTAAGGTTCGTATTCTAATGAATAAAATTTTATCTAAGATCGTGGGTGATTAGTACAATCGGAGGTTATTCTAATTTCAGTAACGTGATTATTGTTGTCTACATCGAGTCATAATTTCCGTTATATGAACGATGTATACGGGATGTCCTTTAATAAATCAATAATTGATTTATTACTAACTTGGAATTAATTGAGAAACTTCTCAATAATTAATTATCTTAATTAATTAATCGGAGGGTTAAAATAACTCCTAATTTATTTAACTTATTACCATAAGTTAAATAAATAAATAAAAATAATAATAATTCACTCAAGAATTATAAATTATTCAATGTATTTGCATAATTGATTACCTTAATCAATTAGTCTGAATTATTAAATCTTAGTTAAATTAACTTATCCTAAGTTAATTCCTTTAATCGCGAAATAATTCTTACGAATTATATAAAAAAAAGAATAATGATAATACGGGTAGTGTATGATTTAATTAGTGGTGTCTCGGTTCGTAATTAACTGGATATTGGGCGCGTAAGTTAATTAATCTGGACCCAATTAGAGACCAAACCGGCCCACTATTAATTTCGGTCCAGCCCAGCCCAGACCTTCAAGTCGGCCCGTTGACTAGAAATAGTTAAAATAATTAAAATAGTTAAAGGGGAAAAACAAATAGAAAGAAAAGGAAGGAAAAGAAATAAAATTCGCCCCCCCCCTCCCTTCTTCGATACCCGACTCTTCTTCTCTCTGCAACTCTCGTTCTTCTTCTTCTTCTTCCTTATGATTATCGGTCGCCTTCCCGGGCATCTCTCTCTTGCAATTATCTCGACGGCGTCTCAATCCATGAGCCGTCGTCCAAATTCTTTCCCTTTTTATTTTTTATTTTTTATTAACTTCTCTAAATCGAAATCCCAATTTTGAATTTGAGGAGAAGGGCTTCTTCTCCGGTGACTTCCGGCGAGAACCCGACCTCTGATGGCCTACTGTTGCTGCGGTCCTCTGCCTCTTTCCGTGGTCGTTCTTCCCAAATCGGAAAATTGGGCGGAGCTCCTCTTCCTCCGTCTGCGGTGAGATGGCGCCGGTTGCTCCCTGTTCCCGGCTGCAACTCCCGCGTTCTAGGGCTGTTCTTCTCAAGCCCCAACATTAAAATCCCTAATCCAAAAGGATTAGGGGACATTGCCCCTCCGATCGATCCCCTCCCCCTTTTTTTTCTATCTTACTATAATTATTTACGTTTTTTTTTTTTTTTGTTAAACTCTGATTTTCTCCTCCATTTCAGATTCGCAGGTTCCGGAAGTGACGATGATGGCCGCACTGGCTATTGTTTGCGGCTGATGGGCTGCGACGCCGACGAGCATCGACTTTAGCTCGTCCTTCTTTCCTTCGTTGCTTCGCCGTCGAGGTTCGAACCCCTCGAACTCATCTCTTTCTCGAATTCTAAATTGTTAAGCTTGTTAGCGTTCTAGACTTTAGAGTTTGATTGGTGCTTCTGAAGTTGTTTGCCGATCAAAGTTCGAGTCAAGTTTTGTTTGCTTCGTTTTGTTAGTCTTATACTTTTAAGAAATAGATTCTTGTCTTAACTATGTAAAGGTTTTAGTTATGGAGGGAATTGCAACATACTTGCACATAGGCTGTAGCTCTATTGATTCATGCTTAGGGGAGATAGTAAAATGATCATGAGCTCTTGGTTGTCACCTAGAAGTAGAAGGGCTGTAGTTGCTAGCTACTTCTTCTCCTTTCTCCTTCTCCTTCTTCTAGTCTCTTCTTCTTCTCTTCTTCCCTTTTCACTCACTCCCTCACTCTCCCTATTTTGCTTGTAATGTCTCAGATTTTGGTGAAGTGTGTGAAAGAATGGCTGTAGAAAGAAGGGGTATTTATACTAGGGATTCATCACCCTTTTAACTAGTTAGAAGTTTAAAGAAATGGTTTATACTTTGGATAATTGACTTCCATAATCCCATGGCTGATTTCATCTTCTCTTTTTCTCAGATTTGGTGGCTCCAAGAGCTGTTGCAACGGCTGGAATGTTGGAGTTGAAGGGATGGCTGATTGCTGCTGGTTCTACTGATGTTTGAGGGTGATTGCCTTTCTTTCCTTTGACTAGTTAGAAGTCTAAGTAGTGGTTTATATTTTGGGTAATAACCCTCCACAACTTTGGGGCTGATTATCCTCTGATCTTGCAGTCCTTGAAAGTTCAGATTGCTGCAAAAGTGGCTGGGAATGTTGGAAATGAAAGGGACTGATTTGGGGCTGAAAGATGGTTCCTTTCTCCTCCTTGATTTGAAGTAGGCGTGTATATATAGATGAGTACATGCAATCTTCTATTGCATGGTTATCTAGTAGATCTCTTGGTTAATAGCTAGAATTGAGTTGATGTAATAGTTTACTTATCTAATTATTCTCCCAAGGTTATGATGTAATGCAATGAAATTTTTTTGTAGATAAAGTGTCTTATGTAATTATATATATATATAGCCGATTGAGTTCTTACTTAGAAGAAGTTTGTTCTCTTCCAATTATTTGGGCTTGGCCCAACAAATATGTTTTAGTCCGACACTATCGTTTACTAATTATTTCCGTGAATGATAATCGGCATTCGAGTCGATTTCCTAGCTACGAATATTCGACAATGAATAAATACTTAACTGAACCTTTCAATCGAGCATTTAATCGTTTAATAAAACGACTAGCAATTTAAATTGCTACCTGCTTGAAGTAATGTAACAATTAGGGAATCGACTTAGATTCCAAAGATTCCAATAAGTAATATAATAATTAGGGAATCGAATTAGATCCTAATTCCCTTTTAGCGTCGTAATATACTATTAACGATAGCTAGGAAAATGCGGGACATTACACTTAAGCACCAAAATTATTCCTTCTATAACAAGATCATTCCTTCTATATCTTTTTCCACATGATGCATCTCATAATATCCATAAGTTCATTCCCATCCCAAGGCTTTTCAAAGAAAATTAGGTCTAAAATAGACCTCAAGGCTCAAAGGGGCTAACAAGGATAATATGAGTGAATTTGGACAAGAAAAAAGGATAAGAAGGGCTAAGAAAAATGGCCTAAGATCCTTTCTTGGTCATAAAGCACACTATGTACTCTCAAGAGAGAAACCAAGACAAGTTCTAGAGACAAAAATGCATGCTTAAATATTCACACACTCATGAAAGAAATATGACTATAGAGATGTAATAGTCGTAAGGCTGAAATCTCACACAAAATAGGCTCAATGATCCATGTTCTTAAGAGGATACAAGTCTACATTTACCAATCATGCTTAGCAAACAATGACATGCTCACATTTCTTTTTCAAAACAACACAAAAATCACATCACTAGCCCATCATCACAACTATCACTCATGCTTGAAATGACCCAAACAACATGTTAAGAAACAAAACAAAAGGATTAAGCATGCTTCACAAAATAAAAATACATAGGACATCACTAAAAAGTTTCTAACCCCTCCCCCACACTTAGATCAAGCAATGTCCTCATTGCACCAAAAATAAAAGAGAGGGAGTTAAGAAAACTTCACAAAAATGACGACACAATCAACACCAATCTTCACGAGTCACGCGAACTCCAATGCTAGGTACCTACACAACACAACAAAGCATAAAAAAGCATAATATCGACTAACACATGAAAGTGAATCAAAACACAAAAACAAGAAAAAAAAAACACATGGTACCAAAACTCAAGGTGGTGGTGGATGTGAGGACCCTTCTCCCGGTCCCGGTCGGCGAGGAAGAATGCCGGTCCAACGGGCGAATTGATCTTCAAGACTTGACATTTTCGTGTTCATTGTTCCAAAGTTGTCGGTGAATGCTCCAAGGATCGCCGCTTGTTGGTTGTCGAGGCGCCTCCATAAATTGGCTTGGAAAGCATCAAACGCCTCTTGAGTAACGTAAGCCAGCGAAGGTTGTGGTGGGCCAAGTGACTCATGGCCGAGCTCGGGCTCATGTGGCGCATCGTGTCCGGCCTCATACTCTTCTTCTTCATCCTCTCGAGCTCCCGAAGATCCAATACCACTCCGATGAAGATGAGCATAGCATTGGACGATTGTAGGCCGTTGCTCATAAGGAATGAACTCGAACTCTGAACACACGAAGTGGGCGTTCCTCAACGTTTCAAGCAAGAGTTCGTAACTCTCGATCATTTCCATCTCCAGAGTTGGGTATAGGACGCGGAAGTGGCGTGCAAGAGTAGTAGCAATGGAAGCGAACGCCGGCCTCACATTCTTTCGATGGCGCATTTGGTCGATTTGGTTCCAAATGATATTGGACATACAAACCTTTCGACCATGGACCGCCGAGCACAACAAAAACAACTCCAACTTATTTACCTTGCTCGGATCATGCTTCCCGGAGATGTTGTACGAGAAAAACTTGTGAAGCAAGTATAAAGCCTCATCCTTAATGAAAGCACTAGGAATGTTATTTCCCGTCCAATTGCTCAACCCCATCAACTCTTGCCACCCCTCATTAGGATTGAACTCGGCTAGTGAATTCGGCACCCCTCTATATGCATCATCATCTTTATTAAAGCCAAATAGCGTATGCATAAGGTTCCTAGTAACCTTAATTCTCCTTCCTCCCAACCGACACTCCATGATATCGGCATACTCCATCGAAAAAGTTGAGATCATTTCCAAGCATAATTGATCATAACCATCACGTTGCATACTCTCTCAAACCCAATGCATCTAAGTATCGAGTAAGCCTACCCTTTATCCCCAAACTCTCTTGCAAAGTCCAATTAAAGTGCATAGGGGGATTCATCTCCATAGCATTCAACCTTAAGAAAATTTTACCTTCCACCGTCGTCTCGATCGGAAAGTAACACCCCGGGTAGTTATTCGGATGTCACTTGGAGTCTCGTCAAAGGCAAGGGAGGCACGGCTCGACTCTCCCTCGTTGAGAGCTCTCTTCTTGGCCGGATGACCCATGTAGAATATTGAATGAAGCTAGATGTTGCGAGAAGAGTTAAGAAGAAATGAATCGAGGCTGAAATGTTCCTCGAGCGGCCGCCAAGTTTCGGTGAGCGGTTGCTCACTCTGCACTTTTAGAGTTCTTGCGGTTTTCCTAAAATTTAAATCGGTGAAAGTGTTAAACAACTTACAACGAATAGATTTTGAGAGGATAGAGAAGAGTTGCCAGATTATGCAAGAGAAATTGAGAAAAGTAATTGAAAGATTGAAGAACTTGAGAGCAAGGATTAGAAGAATATGGTTTGAAAAACCCGTCAGCCCTCTTTTTAATAACAGGTTGAGCGGCCGCTCAGTAGGGTGAGCGGCCGCTAGGGTGGGGATTGCCTCAGCCCACTTTGACACGTAATCGACAGCAAGTAGGGTATATTCAAAAGCATTCGACTTAGGGAAGGGACCCATGAAATCAATACCCCACACATTAAAGATTTTAACTACCAAAATGGGGTGTAGAGGCATCTCATTGCGTCTTCCAATTGAGCCAACTCTTTGGCACCGATCATATGCTTGGTAGAAAGCTTGAGCATCTTTGAACAAAGTGGGCCAATACAAACCGCTTTGAAGTACCTTGTGTGCGGTCTTTTGGCCACCAAAATGGCCTCCACACACTCCCTCATGGCAATGTCATAGAACCTCCACTTGTTCCTTGTCTAGAACACATCATCCTTCCCAAGCTTGAATAAATAGGGATCCTCCCAAAAGTATTGCCTACAAGTACGAATAAACCTTTTCCTTTCTTGGACAGTTAGATCGGGTATGCAGTCATTATTAACCAAATAATTCGCAATATCAGCATACCAATCCACATTCTCAACTTTAGACACATTTTCATAAGGAAAAGATTCAGGAATTGCATCATCGTGCAGACAAGGAGGAGCATTCTCAAGACGAGACAAATGATCGGCAACCAAGTTATCACTACCTTTTCTATCCTTGATCTCTATGTCAAACTCTTGTAACAAAAGCACCCACCTAATGAGTCTAGGTTTAGCTTGTGCCTTAGTCAACAAATGCTTAAGTGCCCCATGATCACTATAAATTATGACCTTAGAACCAATGATATAAGCACGAAATTTGTCCAAGGCAAACACCACAGCAAGCATTTCTTTTTCAGTTGTCGTGTAATTCACTTGAGCAGGATTTAAAGTCAAATTCGCATAATAAATCACACATAATGTTTTATCGACTATTTGACCTAAGACAACTCCTACAGCAGAGTTCGACGCATCACACATAATTTCAAAAGGTAGAGACCAATTAGGACCAACAACAACCGGGGCAGACACCAACTTCTCCTTAAGCAACGAAAAAGAAGCCATACATGCATCATCAAAATTAAAGGGAACATCTTGAGCAAGCAATCAACAAAGAGGTTGGCTAATTTTAGAAAAATCCTTAATGAATCGCTGATAGAAACCGGCATGTCCTAAGAAACTTCTAATACCTTTAACATCCCTAGGTGGAGGCAATTTTTCAATGACCTCGATCTTTGCCCTATCGACCTCAATACCTTTACTATGACCCAACACAATTTCACTCCGGACCATGAAATGACTCTTCTCCCAACTTAGAGTTAGACCACTTTCCTCACATCTTTTTAAGACTCTTTCAATTTTATTTAAGCAATCATGAAAAGACAAACCAAAAACTGAAAAGTCATCCATAAATATCTCCACAAAATCACCTATCATTTCAGAAAAGACCGACATCATGCATCTTTGGAACGTACCCGGTGCATTGCAGAGACCGAATGACATCCTCCTATAAGAATAGGTTCCAAATGGACTTGTCAACGCCGTCTTCTTCTGATCCTCTGGAGCGATTGCTATTTGATAGTAACCTGACAAACCATCAAGAAAACAGTAAAATTCATGTCCGGCTAATCTATCAAGAATTTGATCAATGAAAGGAAGAGGAAAGTGATCCTTTTTAGTAGAAGCATTGAGCTTCCTATAATCAATACACATTCTCCAACCCGTCACGGGATGAGTTGGAACCAATTCATTCTTTTCATTCATCCCCACTGTGATGCCTCCCTTCTTTGGCACCACATGCACCGGGCTAACCCACTCGCTATCGGCAATAGGGTAAATGATCCCTTCCGCCAACAACTTGTAGATCTCCTTGAGCACCACCTCCATGAGCACCGGGTTGAGCTTTCATTGCCCATCTCTCTTTGGTCGAGCTCCTTCCTCGAGATTGATCCGGTGCATGCATGTCGCCGGACTGATTACTTGTATATTGGCTAAGCTCCATCCAAAAGCGAGTGTGTACTTTTTCAACACTTGGATGAGCGCAGCTTCCTCCAGATGATCACCGGTTTCCTCTCACTGTCTTTCAAAAAGACATACTTTAGGTGCACCGGAAACTCCTTGAGTTCCACTTTCTCTTCTTCCTTCATTCTCTCTAGCTTCTTCTTTGATGGTTCCAATGGAAGCATTGGGATAAGAATTCCAAGATTGGCTTCCATTCGGGCCCACTCCTCCATATCTCCGGACCCCATGAACACCTCTTGCATTTCATCTTCATGGCCCTGCACAATTCTCGGACAAGGCATCAATCACATCAACATATGAACAATTATCCACATATTCAGAAGAAGGAATAGCTCGATCATAATTCCTAACAGAGAAAGACACAGTTTCATTAAGCATAAACATTTTAATTGTACCATTTTTAACATCTATTAATGTGTTAGTAGTAGCCATAAAAGGCCTTCCTAATAATAGTGTGTGCTCTCTACCATTCTCTTGCACCTCACCTATTTCCAACACAACGAAATCAACCGGAACAATTAAACCCCCCACACTCACTAGAATATCCTCTATGACACCCCTATGATATCTAATCGACCTATCAGCAAGCTGTAAAGTCATGCGAGTTGGTTTAAGTTCTCTTAATTCTAACTGTTGAAAAATAGAATAAGGCATAAGATTAATACCAGCCCCTAAATCTAACATGCCAGATGTTTCCTTACCATTTCCCATAGCAATATTAATCATAAAGCTTTCTTTTGTGGAAGAGGTTGTTGCATGATGGAACTTGCAACTTCTGAGACCATGACTGGTTTGGAATCATCGAACTTCTTCTTCTTGGATGCCAACTCCTTGAAAAATCGGACATAAGCAGGCACATTCCGGATGACATCAAGCAAGGGCAAGTTGATGTTCACCTTTGATAGCATCTTGTAGAGATCCGCGAATTGGCTATCCTTCTTTGGACTTTTAATGCAGCTTGGATATGGAATGGGCAGAACATATGGATTGGGGGCCTTGTGGAGTGTGGTTTCCAGCTCAGGTTTAGCATTGGAGTGCGTGCTGGATTTTTCAGTGTTGAGCGGTTGCTCAGTACCACTGAATGGCCGCTCAGTGTCCCCTGTGGGAGGGTTGAGCGGTCACCAGGTACCAGTGGGCGGCCGCCCACCCCCTCCTGTGGAATTTTTCATCTCTATGGGATTTCTGACCCCGTTGTCCACCGTCTTCCCTTTCTTCAGCACCGTGACCGCCTGAACTTGATGAGGTTGCATTCCTTGGGCCGTGATCTTGTTCTGCTACATATTTTTTTGAAGTTGGGTCGCCACTTGCCCAATTTGCATTTCGAGGCGTTTGTTCACCGCCTCTTGAGATTCTTGAGGGTGTGGTGGCAACACTTGTGGATTCGGTGGTGGAATTTGAGGAGGTTGGTTTTGAGGGCGAGTGTTTGGAGGATGGTATTGTGAGGTGGAGGAATAGGGCAGTACAGTTGTTGTAGAGGTATATAAGGTGGAGGTTGATAATATGGCATGGATGGATAATAAGATGGTTGTGGTTGTGGATAGTAAGTTGTTGGTGGAGGATAGTATGGTTGAGTTGGGTATTGTGGCGAGTAGGAAGGGTATTAGTAATATTGTGGTGGTGGTCGATGGGACGGGTAACTAGTACCGGTTCCTCTATTTTGAGGAGGTTGATATCATGTTCCTTGTTGCTGAGGCCGTTCCATAGTAGGTTGTTGAAGGGGAACTTGAGGTAGATAACCTCGAGCTGCATAAACTTCGGCTCCTTCTTCACAGGGAAACTCTCCCATACTTGGGCAGTTATCATAGCTATGCCCCAGTTCTTGACAAAGGTCGCACACTTGCAGTGTACTATCTTCCTCTTGCTCTTGCACTTGCACTTTAACTTGTGGTTGTGCTCTCTTAAGTATCTTGGTCAGAGGAGTGGACAGCGCAGCCTCGGCTTTGATCTCGAGTTCTTGCATCTTCCTTGTCATGGCTGCCACTTGCTTCTTCAAATTAGCACTAGTGTCTTCAGAAATCACTGCACTAGCTTGCTTTCTTCTTGGTCAAACTAACTTGAGTCGAGAGCTTGCAGCGAGGGTTTCGAAAATCTTATTCAGCTCGTTGGCCATCTTGACCGCTATGTTCCCTCCGGCAGTGTTATCCACCATGAATTGGTTCGTCTGTTGTAAACCTTCATAGAAGTATTGGCAGAGCATTTCTGAAACCAGTTGGTGATGTGGGCACTACTGCAGCAATTCTTGAAATCTTTCCCACACCTCGTGGAATAGCTCATCAGCTCCTTGCTCAAAATTCATGATTTGCGACCGGATTTCTTGCATCTTCCAGTTGGGATAGTACTTGAGCATGAAGCGTTCATAGACATCCTTCCACGTCGACAAGGAATTCGCTGGTAGGGTAAGATACCATGATTTGGCTCGGTCCTTCAAAGATAAGGGGAAGCACTTCATCTTCAATTGATCCTCGGAAATATTACCTAGTGGAAAGGACTGCACCATCGAAGTAAACTCTCTAATGAAGGTGAGAGCATCTTCATTGGCGATACCATGGTAAGTGGGCAGCAAGTTCTGATGTTGAGGCTTTAACTCCGTGTCCCTAACCTCTTTAGGGAGAACAATCGCCGATGAAGATGATAGAAAAGTAGACCGGGCGAACTCTCCAATCACTCTAACCATGTTCCTTGGTTGCTCTGACTCAGTAGACTCATCAAAACTCGAACCAGCAATGTCGTTGATGCTCACCGAGTTGACTTTTCCTATCGATTGACTTGATCGTAAGGCTAGGAGCTCTGGACTTGGTGACTTCTCAAGAATGGGAAAAGCAATGAAACCGAGTCCACAGCTTGATCCCTCTCCTCCTTTCGTGCTTGCAAGAATTTCTTTCCTCCGGTTGATGTTGTTTATGTACGGTGAGAGCTTTCTATGAAGACTTCGGCGACCATGCATGCACAACTCTCAAAAAAATGGGTTAATAGCACCAATGGGAAGCACAAAAGAAGTACCCAACTACAACTAATTAAAAACACAATTTTTTTTATCAAATTAAATACAAAAATAAATAAAATTAAAAACACAATCCCACAATTAATCACCTAAATTTATCCCCGGCAAAGGCGCCACAATTTGTTTCACCTAAAAGTGCTAGCAATAGAACTAGGTCTATCTTAGACTAGTAAGTTAAACCCAAAGTCGATTCTCAAGGACAACTTAACAGGGTAATTAATTATATGATAACGCACACTCTAAACACTCTATGAAAGCAAGTAAAGAATTTAGAGTTTTGAAGAATTATACCCTAGGCAAATAATTTAAATGAAAGCAATTAAATTAAAGCAAGTAAATAAAAGCAATTAAATAAACAAACAAGTAAAGCAATTAACCTTAAAACTTAAGTTTGAAACTTAATTGAAAACTATAAATTTATCTAGACAAGTATTTAAAAGAAAGCAAGTAAAACTAATCTAATACAAACAAATCTAAACATGGTCTTGCAAATAAATCTAAGTGATTAAAGCAAAGAACTAAAACTAGAAAGCAAATAAATAAAATCAATTAAAGAACATGCAAAGAAATTATAAACGAATCTAAGGAAAATACTTAAACAAAACGAATCTGAGAACAAAGTAAAAGCAAAGACTTGAATTAAATAAACAAACGAAGAACACGGAATTAAAGAAGAAAAACTGAAAACTTGAATTGATGCAAACTTGAACTTTGAATACGAATTCTTAAATGTTGAAAGCACAAAACCAATCTTAAAATAAAGTATTAGCAAGCTAAAAACTAAAGGTAGCAAAGGTATTTTCGTTCTAGGTAAATTACATATTTATAGAGTTGGAAAAGCGGCCGCTCGGCACCTCCTGCAGAATTTCCATGTCACCTAGCTAAGCTGCCGCCAGCCTCATGCTGCGGGTTTTCTTCGTCTTTTCTCCTCTCTCTCGATCTTCTCTTCCTCTTTTTAGCCTTCGAGCTTCATCGTCCTTCGTCTCCACCTTTCCTACACTTGAGCACAATAAACACATAAAGGCACACAAAACTAACACAAAAGACACTCAACTAAATCATAAACATACACAAAAACACATTAAACATAGGGCATCCCTCAATTCCATAGCATCAATTTTCCCATTCCTATCTCGATCAAATCTTTCAAAAATTGCCTAAAAATAATGAAGAAAAAATTCATCAATTGCATTTAACAGCCCCGCCCATAGGATTCCCAAAAAATAGTCCCATAATAATTGAATTCAAATTTAGACATCTGCATATAAAGCACTACATATTTAGTCCTTATGAAACATTAATAGAGTTTTAATCAAAAGTGAGAAAGGGCAAGCTAGTGTAACTTCTTTAAACTTTCTCATAAGCAATTCTGCAAATACGTATGCATCTGATCCTAGGACTAAGTAGTAGCTACAATCAGTGAGAGATGTTCTATCAAAGTTCACAAGTGCATGTGTTTCTTACAAACAGAATCAAAATCATCCTATTATACTCCAAACGGGTAAAAACATATTTAGTAATTATGGAACGCGCAATCACCAAAATTTGAATCACGAGTTCAAGCATAAACATGGAAACTAGTGAATGATAGAGTAAAGAAGAGTAGACTCAAGAATTTGGAATGAAATTAGATTACTGATTCGCTGGTACGAGAAAGACAATCAGGAAGATTCTCCTGCTCAAGCGTAAACGCCGATCTGTCTATTCAGTTTTTGCATACCGTTCCACCTTACCACTAAGACTATTTAATTACCCTAAGTGTGTCCTAAGTGTGCAAGCCTACAAAAGGGTCCACGGCCTAAATACACTTTAAATAATACTACCTCCGTCTCAGGATTTTTGAGTCTTTTCATTTCGGCATGTATTTTTCATGCTTCTCGATGAAGGATTTTAAAATAAATTCTTGAAGTATTCTTTTTTTTACGGGATAGTACAACACTTCAGCTATCCTGTAAAAAAAGAATACTTCAAAAATTCATTTTAAAACCCTTCATCGAAAAACATCAAAACGAAAAGACTCAGAAATCCTGAGACGCTGAGACAGATATAGTAATTAGGAAATCATAAAACTGAAATTGCATTAACTTGAGTCTACATCCTCTTCACCCGCCGGCTGTAGACTCGATCCTTATCAACTCCTCCCTCCTTCCAGACAGCCTTGTCCTCAAGGCTAAATTTTGGAAAATGAGTCACAAACTCCTCTTCATCGACCCAGGTTGCCTCATCAACCCCCTGGTGACACCATTGCACCAACAATTGACGAACGCGATGGTCACCTCTCCAAACCATACAGTCGCGTAGAATCCATTCTGGAGCAAAATCTGGCTCATCTTGAATTAATACATCAGGCAGCTCAGATTCAATAGCATGGTCTTTCACCACAGCTTTCAATTGTGAGACATGAACTATGGGGTAAAGACGAGAATTAGAAAGAAGTTGCAAACGATAGGTAGTCGTTCCTATCCTTGCCAACACCTCAAATGGCCCATAAAACTTGGTAGCCAACTTAGCACAACATCAAGAAAACAATGAACGCTGACGATAAGGCCTCAACTTCAAAAAGACTTTTTGACCAATCTCAAACTGCACATCACGATGATGTTGGTTTGCTGAACGTACCATGCGTTGTTGAGCGCGGATGAGGTGATCATTTAACTAACGCAGCGCCATATCACGCTCTAGTAGCTCATCAGCAACAACACGAACTCTGATCTCGGCTGGTAGGAAGCTGCCCAAGGCTGGCGGTGGTCTTCCATAAAGTGCTTCAAATGGTATCGTCCCCGTAGCTGAGTAGAAGCTTGTGTTGTAAGAATACTCAGCCCAAGGAAGCCACTGACTCCACTATTTAGGTCTTTCTAAAGCAAAACAATGCAAGTATGTCTCCAAACAATGATTCAACACCTCCGACTGCCCATCTATTTTCGGGTGATATACGAAGCTCATACGAAGCTTTGTTCCCATGGCTCGAAACAATTCTGACCAAAAAGCATTGACAAAAATAGAATCTCGATCTGACACTATAGAGCTAGGCATGCCATGAAGTCGCACCACCTCATGCACGAAGATATTTGCCACATCTTTTACCGTAAATGGGTGTCAAAGGCCCAAGAAGTGATTGTATTTAGTCAGATGATCCAGTACTACCAAAACACAGTCGATCGAGCCTGATCGAGAAAGTCCTTCCATAAAGTCCATGCTAATGTCCTCCCATACACATTTTGGTAGAGGAAGCGGTTGCAGCAACCTTGCTGGCACTCGAGTGTCATACTTGTTCTTCTGACATATCAAACACTTGGCCACAAATTTAGTCACTCGTTTCATCATGCTAGGCCAATAGACATTGGCTGCCAGCCGCCTATACGTGCAGAAAGCACCCGCATGTCCACCTTGAGGGGTCGCATGAAACTCGCTCAAAAGTCGAGGGATGAATTCTGAATCTAGAGATAGCACAAGACGACCAAGGAAATAAAACACATCATTAATTAAGGAATAACCAAGAAAATCTAAAGTACCAGATTTTATAGCACGGATCATAGGCCCAAACTTCACATGTCGGCTTAGCTCTGTGCCGATTTCAGCCCACCTGACCCATGTTGGCATAGATAATGCTGCATACTCCGCCTTTCTGAGCATCGAGACAACACATCTGTTGCTCGATTTGTCACCCCAGATTTATACTCAATTTGAATTCGTATCCCAACAACTTAGCAACCCAATATTGTTGAGCCGGAGTTGAAACGGACTGCTGCAACACGAAGCGTAAACTGTGCTGGTCTGTACGAATCATAAATTTTCTTCCCACTAAATAAGGACGCCAATGTTGTACATAACGCACTAACGCCATCAACTCCATCTTGTAGGCTGATTTGGCCAAACTGTGACTTGACAATGCCTTACTATAATAAGCAATGGGTCGCCCTTTTTGCATCAACACAACCCCAAGACCAACTCCTGATGCATCACATTCGACCATAAAGGTTTGAGTGAAATCTGGAATAGCTAACACGGGAGCAGTTGTCACTGCTCTTTGTAACTGAACAAAGGTTGCCTCTGCTTCTGGTGTCCACACAAAGTTATTCACTTTGCCTTTCTTAAGCAACTGTGTTAGTGGTCGTGCTAGCTATCTGTATCCCCTTATAAATCGCATGTAGTAACCTGTAAGGCCAAGAAACCCCCACACACCTTTCACAGATTTGGGAGTTGGCCATCTTAATATTGCCGATATCTTGTTAGGATCCATCTTAACTCCTTGATGAAAAACAACATGGCCAAGGTATTCCACCTCCTTTTGCCCCCAGCACATTTCTTAGGATTAATCACATAAGCCTCTCCTTGCAATAAACCCAACACAATGCGCAAGTGAGAAACATGTTCATCCCAATCTACACTATAAACCAATATATCATCGAAGAAAACCAAAACGAACTTACGTAAGTAAGGTTGTAGCAAATCATTCATGGCAGATTGGAAGGTTGCCGGGGCATTGGTTAAGCCAAAAGGCATAACCAAAAATTCATAGTGGCCCGAGTGCGTATGAAATGCTATTTTCGGAACGTCTTCAGGATCAATCCGAATCTGGTGGTAACTGGAGCATAGGTCCAATTTGCTGAACCATCTAGCCCCACTTAATTCATCCAATATTTCTTGTATAACTGGTATAAGGTACTTATCTGGAATTGTCTTCTTGTTTAACTCTCGATAATTCACGCAAAACCTCCAACTCCCGTCTTTCTTGCGGACCAAAAGTACTGGACTTGAAAAGGGGCTTGAGCTCGGGCAGATGATTCCCACCTCAAACATCTTCTGTACTAGCCGCTCCATCTCTCCTTTTGCATTATGACTGTAATAATAAGGTCAGACTGACATAGGTGGAGTCATATGCAGCAATGGGATATGATGGTCCACCTCCTGACGTGGTGGCAGGCCTTAGGCGGTTGCACGACTAAAGATAATTCAGAATCCATTCGAATGAACAACTCATTTTGATTCTCTTGTTCTTCCTCTTTTTTCTGGGCTGATCCACACTCCACCATACCCCCAACCATTGTCGTTTGTGTCACCCAAACTAAATAGCTCATCTCAATGTCTTTCAATTTCCACACACTTAAAGTATTTATTTCCCATCGTACATAAGCCGACTCCCATTTGAGAATGACTTCTTGCCCTTAATGAGATAAACACATAGTCATCTTACCCCAATCAGCCTTAACTCTCCCAAGGTAGCTAGCCAAGAGACTCCCAGAATCATGTCAACACTGCCCAAGGGAAAAATGTAGCAAGAGATGCTAAACGCTACCTTACCAAGTTGCAAGGGAAAATCGCGGCATAACCCGGCAATTTCCACTCACTGACCATCTCTAAGTTACACCGCTAACTGACATGATCGGTCGATTGCCAGTCCTAATTGAGTTGCCACGTTGGTCGAGATAAAATAGTGGCTAGCGCCACTATTTACCATAATCAACAAGTCTCTTGATGTAAGGCGGCCCTTCAACTTCAAAGTTTGGGGTCCGTCAAACCCTCGTGATGCGATGTGGGACAACTCGAGCATTTGCAGTTGGGGTTCTCCTGATTCTTCCTTCCTTTCCTCCCCAAATGATTCCTGTGCAAATTGAACCCCAAGTTCGTCTTCACCCGGTTCACAAATAATGATCACCTGCATTATTTTTTCCTCTGGCCCTCTTTTCGAGATACTCTCAGTGAGTGATTTGTCATGTTGGTCGACTCTGAGGCTGATTAACTATAGTAGAAGAAGAGTTGTTGTTGTCAACATAAGATGATTGTATTCCTTTATTGGTTGTTGATGTGGCAGATTGAAGTAACTCGGGTGTAACTCGAGATTGCCCCGTCCATGGTGTCGCTGCAATTATTGTACCTCCTTCAGAATGTGTTGAGTGACTATTACCCTTGGTAGGGAGACGATCATAACCCCTCACCCCTTCTAACTCTCTTTCAATTTCTCTAGCCAAGTGAATAGTGTTAAAGAGATCCTTAGCATCCCTCGAACGGATTCGCAGCTGAATTTCATCTCGTAACCCATGCAAAAACATCCCTATACAATATTCATCTGATAGATCGGGTAGATGAACGAGAGGAGTAATAAATAAATCAATATAATTGCTTACTATGCCTATTTGACAAGTGTACATCAGTACCTCAAATGTGTTAGCCATTAGATCATTGCCATATCTCTTAAGCAACTCCTGCTTCAGCTGTTTCCAAGTTATATTTGGATACTTTGTCTACGTCCATTGGAACCAGTGCATCGTGCCTACTTCCATGGTGATTAGGGCAACATAACCTTACTTGCCTCAGGAATACCAAGGACCTAAAAGTATTGTTCGGCTCTGGTAATCCATGCTTCTAGTTTACTTCCATCAAAAGTGGGTAAGGTGACCTTATTCGTTGCTCGCTGCTGTATAAGCTTCTTGTATGGGTGGTGTTTGTTTGTTGATCCTCCTTCATCTTCTAAGTGTTCACCTTCATTGCGCCCAGACTTTTCCCCTTTGCCACGAGATAGGGTTTCCAAGAGCGCCGTCATGCTGTCGATCTTGGCTGCTAACAAACCAATCTCAGCGGACATCTTGTCACTCCTCTTCTCTATCTTCGCCAACCGTTGTTCAGATTCCATATGGGAAGTAGAGCGATTTATGGTCATGAAACGATCCGGTTGCTCGGATCAAATTGATAGAGTAAAGAAGAGTAGACTCAAGAATTTGGAATGGAATTAGATTACTGATTCTGCTGGTACGAGAAAGACAATCAGGAAGATTCTCCTGTCCAAGCGTAAATGCCGATTCAGTTTTTGCATACCGTTCCACCTTCCCACTAAGACTATTAAATTATCCTAAGTATACCCTAAGTGTGCGGGCCCACAAAAGGACCCACAACCCAAATACACTTTAAATAATAATTAGGAAATAATAAAACTAAAATTGCATTAACTTGAGTCTACATCTGGTTCACCCGCCGGCTGTAGACTCGATCCTTATCATTGAACTAGAATGGTAAACTATTAGAAGAACATAGTTTTTGTAAGCAACATGTCTAGTAAGAGATCAAAGCAGGATCTTCAAGGTTGCTGATTCACAAGCATGCAGAAATTGATAACACGTCTCATGCCATTATCCTGAAGCATTTTTGTTTTTACTTGGTTAAACAAATACTATCTTGAACAGATGTAGGTCAAATGAGAATCTGCCTCGAGCAACACACTGAAGTAATATCATACAAAGTCTTATTCCACTACATTTTTTCACAAAACTTCTACTTACCCGCCATTGGCCAAGGCAACTCCAAATGTCTGCAAATTCTTTCGGTCCTGCAAGTTTGATTAAGAAGAATCAATAAATGATGGAAAAAACAATAAGATAAATAGAATGAAATCATGAAAACCCAAGAATGTCATGAATAATAGGCTTAATAGCATAGTTCCAGCAGTAGTAACCAAAAATGCAATCAAATACAATAATTATTGAGATAACTAAGCAATAACTTAGCTCTTCTTCGCAAGCGCAGTTCAAAATGAAAAATTAACTTAGAAACAAACTTTTGCGGTCCACAAAACAACAAATTCACCACATCTCTGACTACCAAATAGAATTCTAAGGAAATGATACACAAACTGAAATATTGAAGATCAAACTTCCAAAATTGAAGAGAGAAAAAACCTAACCAATTATGAACGAAGATTCTCTTGGATTCCTAAAGAGGAAGATAAGCAAACGCAGAGTGCTTCGGCTAAATTTTTGGTAATTCCAAGCGAGGGCTTCTTGGAGCTCCGTCTCTTCAATGTAACCATTATGGTTCCCATTAACCATCTGGAAACTCTGGATCACGTCCGGGTAGGTGCCCGGCAAAAACGAGCTATAGACGTTATTTGGCGGCGGTGGCTGAGGTTGGTAATAGCCGTAGACGTGAGGCGAGGAATCCGAGCCGAAAGAGCCGTTGTGGGTATGGGTGTGGGCAATCGGATTAGGAGCATAGGAGGAGGATGAGGATGGATTGGAAGGGGGCTGAGGCGGAGGCTGATAGGGGAAGGCGACCCAGGGCTCATCTAGGTCGGGCGTCGGCGGGGCTGATGGTTTGTTGCCGGAGTATGACATTTCTGCACAAATCTTTTCTCAGAATGATAATATTTTTAATAACTTTTTTGAGAATATTTGTTGCAAACAAACAAGAAAGATAAGAACACAAAAAATAGACTGAGGGCCTGTTTGGTAAGAGTGATGAGATAAGGAAAAAAATTGAGGTTGAATAGTAAGTCATGATATCATATCAAGATAACACAAGATTGAATTTTATTGTTACTATTTGGTAGGAAAGATTGAAACATGATAACTCATAGCTAGTATTTAACAAAAAAAGAACTTCAACGACCGGAATTCGCACTTTCATTTAATATTAATTTTAGGTGTAGATGGTAAATCTACAATCAAGGATATGACCGGCTCGACAGGTTCATCTAGTAGACGGGACGGGCACTAGCAACCTGTCAACATACGTAACACATGTAAGAGCCCTTCGAGGAATACCGGAAGGGGTGTCAGCCGAAGGACCTCCGATGCTCAAGTCAGTAATCAGAATAAGTAATCGGAATATTAAATGTGAATAGACAGAAAATGATAAATAACGAATGGTAGAAGTTCTAGTCGGAGGCGGATTGATGGAGAGTGCAGATGATGAGGAGATGGTGATGGGATCTGCTTGCCGTCTACTAGTAGAGAGCGTGGAGTGTTTGGAGGGCGGATGAGCCGATTGCTAGAATGAGTGCACTTGTAGGCGGAAAGTGGAAGAGCTGACTGCCAGAGTGAGATAGCTAGTAGTCAGAACGTGTCCGTCTGCTTGACTAGCAGGCAGAATATATAGGATGGCCTATCCGTCTAGGGTTTTCTCCTTAAACCCTAGCCACTAACCACCTACTGAGATCGTGGGGGATTTGCTCCCGATCGGCTTGTTCCGTCTGTTACGCTAGATAAGGTTAGATTGGTTTCGTTTAGCTGACTGAGTAAAACCCCTAGTCGGACATGAGTCTGACTAGCCTAATAGACAAGAAGTTGGGCTAACAGTATTTTGATGGGCCGATTAAGTAGGCCATTTGGCTTGGGCTGGCTGCCGACTACTGACTGTTTATACAGATAGTCGGGATTGGGCTGATAGATGGATTTTGCCCACTACATTAGGTACATAATTTTATGACAAATGTGAACTGAAATTGAAGCGAGAGTGGTCGTGGAAATTTAAGGGGCAAGAAACAAAAATATAAAATGTCATCATTTAATTAGGGGCAACCCTTAATATAACCACTTTGATATAAACAAACCAAAAAACTAGCCACGAAGATTAAAAAACCCAAAAACTAGCCACTCTTACCAAATTATCCTTACATGAATACATGACTCGTGTATTTGAATACATGACTCATGACTCGTGTATTTGAATACACGACTCGTGTATTTATGAAATTGACTCGTGTATTCATGAAATCGACTCGTGTATTCATAAAATTAACTCGTGTATTCGTGAAATTGACTCATGTACAATTCTATTCCATGATTACATGAGCACGAGTTCGTCGAAATCGTGTATTCTAGAACAAGGCCGTGTATTCATGTAATCAGAATTATTCATTCAACAGACATGTAATTAACATGATTCATGGATTCTGCAAGGTATAGTCGTGCATTTAAGAGCAAACCCCCCAAAACAACCCAATTATGCATCCAAGCTGAGCAAAAGAACACAAAACCAACGCGCAAGGACACTGATGAGCCCCTATTGTGCTATATTTTTGTCTTGTTTTCAGTCTTGCTTTAAGTATAGTGGAGTCTTTTTTTATCGAGTCCTGTGCTTGGGAGGGCACACTTTGGATTAAGGATGTACAGGCAAAGCAGGGCAGAATCCGGTCAATTGCGGGTGTTTGGGCATAGGAAAAGAGAAGGCAGAAAGAAGACATATCAAAGAGCATTCAATGGTGTGATAGTGTGCAAAGTGACTACCACTGCGGGCAAAGGAAGAGGCTATTGGGTGAGAAGAAATAAATAAGGAATGAGATTTACCAAGAGATTTTTTCCTTAATTCCGCATTGATCAAACATGGAAGAAAATCTGCGCACAAGGCAAGTCTCACTTGAAGCCGAAGAAACCCTAGCCACCAATGAATGAGCTTGGGCCACGATCCACAAACATTTAAAATTTAGCTATGCAAGGCAGATTGAAAAGAAAAAAGCAGACGAGGACCTTGGGCAGAGAGGCAAGGCCTCTGGGCAAATAGCAGAAGTCCTTATCCAGGGAATCACATAAGGAAGGAATGATTTCCTTCCTTATCCATGAAGATACGCATCTTGCTGAAGATCTTGAAGATAAGGGCGGATTCTAGCTTGAAGAGCAAGAAGGTGCAAGAAAGGAAAGTTCTACCAACAAGGAAACTTTCCAAGATCTGTTGGGCCAAAGCCCACAGCCCATTTACACTACTATATATATGGCTACTCGCCCACAACAACAGACATCTTCTTTATCTTTGGTATACCACTCTCCAACTTATTTTCATTCACACGCACTTAGAGTTTTGGAGAGAATTCATGATGTAGTTCTTAGAGGAGGAAACAAGCCCCACGGGCAACAATGTTTATTTTGCTTTAATGTTATTTCTTTTTAGTATAATTATGTCTTTCTTCTATTTTATCATTTATTTTATAAGCATGCTAGGTTAGATACATAAGCTTATGTTGGGCAAAACAAGTTGATAAAATGTAACTTAAGCACTCCTGAGGTCACGGGTTTGGGCAAAGTAGTATATGCATGTGTTCCCGAGTTGCTAGGTTCTGATTTACAATTCATGAGGGGTTTGGTCGGGTATGTGGCCAGTATCAAATCAAGTCAAACATGATTACAAACAAGAAGTGGGTAAAAAGTGAGGAGAGATTTTGCTCCACATAGTGTTGAACTAGCACGAGCGTTTGTGGTCGTAGGTCTGTTGATCTGCTTTAGGCTATACCGGGTTTACCACAAGTCTTAATGTTGTCTGGGCAAAGGTATGACAACTAGTCCTTGCATATTGATGTCCAGATTAGGGAGTACAAAGTGATAGTTGATGGAACTGCTGCTTGAAAGCATTCCTTTTTCCCACTAGATCTTTGAATTAGATGTGATAATTTAAATGCAACTAAATCATACAAATGAGTTTAAGAAATTATACCTCAGATCTGTGCCGATGAAGTAATCTACAGGTCTAGATTACTGGGATGTGATCCCTTTCCTCGAAGTTCTTCGACTGTGTGGGCGTCTAGGAACTTTGAAACCGGAACTCCTTCTCCCTCTGCAGAACACGGCGGCACACTTCACAAGACTAGCTTAGGTTTTGAGAATCTCCTCCTCCTTATTTATAGGAGGAGTAGGCGCCTTTTTCCTTGTCCACTAAGTCACGGGCATTAATTAATTAAAGCCCGGATAAGTTAATAATTACCGGAATAAATTTTAATTAAATAATCAGAATTAATCCTAATTATTATAAGGAAAATAATATATGTAAACATTAAATTAATTATCTAAATTCTTAATAGAGAATAAATCTTAATTAATTAGATATTAATTTATTCCATAACTATATAATTAACCAGAGTGCAATTATTGAGATCAGATGGACACCAGAAGAGGAAACTGGCGTCCCCTACACTACAGTAGGCGCCACATTACTAGGTTCAAGCCCATAATACCTCTTTTCAGTCCAAAACTAATATCCCTCAATAATACCTTGAATTCCTTTCTTGAAGAGCTCTTGGGCCATCCCAGGAATCTATGTACCAGACAGAGTTTAGCCTTACCTAATGAAATAAGCATGATCAACCCAAAATATTTATTTCATTAGAGCTGTGACGCATTCCACTAAAGAATCACAACTGAATCACCGCTCCGTCCAAATTTGTAGATTGAGGATGATACTTTATTTAGAGCTATCCCCGTGTTAAGGGGCTTGAGCTCGGGTAGATGATTCCCACCTCAAGCATCTCCTGTACTAGCCGCTCCATCTCTCCTTTTGCATTATGACTGTAATAATAAGGTCGGACTGACATAGGTGGAGTCATATGCAGCAATGGGATATGATGGTCCACCTCCCGACGTGGTGGCAGGCCTTAGGCGGTTGCACGACTAAAGATAATTCAGAATCCATTCGAATCAACAACTCATTTTGATTCTCTTGTTCTTCCTCTTCTTTCTGGGCTGATCCACACTCCACCATACCCCCAACCATTGTCGTTTGTGTCACCCAAACTAAATAGCTCATCTCAATGTCTTTTAATTTCCACACACTTAAAGTATTTATTTCCCATCGTACATAAGCCGGCTCCCATTTGAGAATGACTTCTTGCCCTTAATGAGATAAACACATAGTCATCTTACCCCAATCAGCCTTAACTCTCCTAAGGTAGCTAGTCAAGAGACTCCCAGGATCATGTCAACACTGCCCAGGGGAAAAACGTAGCAAGAGATGCTAAACGCTACCTTACCGAGTTGCAAGGGAAAATTGCAGCATAACCCAGCAATTGCCACTCGCCGACTGTCTCCAAGTTGTACCGCTGACTAACATGATCGGTTAATTGCCAGTCCTAATTGAGTTGCCACGTTGGTCGAGATAAAATAGTGGCTAGCGCCACTATCTACCATAATCAACAAGTCTCTTGATGTAAGGCGGCCCTTCAACTTCAAAGTTTGGGGTCCGTCAAACCCTCATGATGCGACGTGGGATAGCTCGAGTATTTATAGTTGGGGTTCTCCTAATTCTTCATTCCTTTCCTCCCCAAACGATTCCTATGCAAATTGAGCCCCAAGTTCGTCTTCACCCGGTTCACAAATAATGATCACCTATATTGTTTTGTCTGAACATCGATGCCCAGGTCTGTATCTCTCGCCACAGCCGAAACATTCTTCTCTAGCCCTCTTTTCGAGATACTCTCAGTGAGTGATTTGTCGCGTTGGTCGACTCTGAGGCTGATTAACTGTAGTAGAAGAAGAGTTGTTGTTGTCAACATAAGATGATTGTATTCCCTTATTAGTTGTTGACATGGCAGATTAAAGTAACTCGGGTGTAACTCGAGATTGCCCCGTCCATGGTGTCGCTGCAATTGTTGTACCTCCTCCAGAATGTGTTGAGTGACTATTACCCTCGGTAGGGAGACGATCATAACCCCTCACCCCTTCTAACTCTTTTTCAATTTCTCTAGCCAAGTGAATAATGTTAAAGAGATCCTTAGCATCCCTCGAACAGATTCGCAGCCGAATTTCATCTCGTAACCCATGCAAAAACATCCCTATGCAATATTCATCTGATAGATCGGGTACATGAACGAGAAGAGTAATAAATAAATCAACATAATTGCTTACTGTGCCTATTTGACAAGTGTACATCAGTGCCTCGAATGTGTTAGCCATTGGATCATCGCCATATCTCTTAAGCAACTCCTGCTTTAGCTGTTTCCAAGTTAAATTTAGATACTTCGTCTGCGTCCATTGGAACCAGTGCATCGTGCCTACTTCCATGGTGATTAGGGCAACATTAACCTTACTTGCCTCAGGAATACCAAGGACCCAAAAGTATTGTTCTGCTCAGGTAATCCATGCTTCTGGTTTACTTCCATCAAAAGTGGGTAAGGTGACCTTACTCGCTACTCTATAAGCTTCTTGAATGGGTGGTGTTTTGTTTGTCGATCCTCCCTCATCTTCTGAGTGTTCACCTTCACTGTGCCCAGACTTTTCCCCTTTGTCACGAGATAGGGTTTCCAAGAGGGTCGTCATGCTATCGATCTTGGCTGCTAACAAACCAATCTCAGCGGACATCTCGTCACTCCTCTTCTCTATCTTTGCCAACCGTTGTTCAGATTCCATATGGGAAGTAGAGCGATTTATGGTCATGAAATGATCCAGCAGCTCGGATCAAATTGATAGAGTAAAGAAGAGTAGACTCAAGAATTTAGAATACAATTAGATTACTGATTCTACTGGTACGAGAAAGACAACTAGGAAGATTCTCCTGCCCAAGCGTAAATGCCGATCTGTCTATTTAGTTTATGCATACCGTTCCACCTTCCCACTAAGACTATTTAATTATCCTAAGTATACCCTAAGTATACCCTAAGTGTGCAGGCCCACAAAAGGAACCACAACCGAAATACACTTTAAATAATAATTGGAAATAATAAAACTAAAATTGCATTAACTTGAGTCTACATCCGCTTCACCTGCCGGCTGTAGACTCGATCCTTATCATTAAACTAGAATGGTAAACTATTAGAAGAACAGAGTTTTTGTAAGCAGCACGTCTAGTAAGAGATCAAAGCAGGAATTTCAAGGTTGCTGATTCACAAGCATGCAGAAATTGATAACATGTCTCATGCCATTATCCTGAAGCATTGTTGCTTTTACTTGGTTAAACAAATACTATCTTGAACAAATGTAGGTCAAATGAGAATCTGCCTCGAGCAACACACTGAAATAATATCATACAAAGTCTGATTCCACTACATATTTTCACAAAACTTCTACTTACCCGCCATTGGCCAAGGCAACTCCAAATTTCTGCAAATTCTTTTGGTCTTGCAAGTTTGATTAAGAAGAATCAATAAATGATGGAAAAAACAATAAGATAAATAGAATGAAATCATGAAAACCTAAGAATGTCATGAATAATAGGCTTAATAGCATGGTTCCAGTAGTAGTAACCAAAAATGCAATCAAATACAATAATTATTGAGATAACTAAGCAATAACTTAGCTCTTCTTCGCAAGCATGGTTCAACATGAAAAATTAACATAGAAACAAACTTTTGCAGTCCACAAAACAACAAATTCACCACATCTCTGACTACCAAACAGAATTCTAAGGAAATGATACACAAACTGAAATATCAAACTTCCAAAATTGAAGAGAGAAAAAACGTAACCAATTATGGACGAAGATTTTCTTGGATTCCTGAAGAGGAAGATAAGCAAATGCAGAGTGCTTCGGCTAAATTTCTGGTAATTCTAAGTGAGGGCTTCTTGGAGCTCTGTCTCTTCAATGTAACCATTATGGTTCCCATCAACCATCTGGAAACTCCGGATCACGTCCGGGTGGGTGCCCAGCAGAAACAAGCTGTAGATGCTATTCGGTGGCAGTGGCTAAGGTTGGTAATAGCTGTAGGCATGAGGCGAGGAATCCGAGCCGAAAGAGTCGTTGTGGGTGTGGGTGATCGGATTGGGAGCATAGGAGAAGGAGGAGGAGGAGGATGAGGATGGATTGGGAGGGGGCAGAGGCGGAGGCTGATAGGGGAAGGCGACCCGAGGCTCATCCGGGTCGGGCGCCGGTAGGGCTAATGGTTTGTTACCGGAGTATGACATTTCTGCACAAATCTTTTCTGAGAATGATAATATTTTTAATAACTTTTTCGAGAATTTTTGTTGCAAACAAACAAGAAAGATAAGAACACAAAAAATAGACTGAGGGCCTGTTTGGTAAGAGTGATGGGATAAGGAAAAAAAATGAGGTTGAATAGTAAGTCATGATATCATATCAAGATAACACAAGATTGAATTTTAATGTTATTGTTTGGTAGGAAAGATTGAAACATGATAACTCGTAGCTAGTATTTAACAAAAAAAGAACTTTAACGACCAAAATTCACACTTTCATTTAATATTAATTTTAGGTGTAGATGGTAAATCTACAATCAAGGATATGACCGGCTCGACAGGTTCGTCCGGTAGACGGGATGGGCACTAGCAACCTATCAACATACGTAACACACGTAAGAGCCCTTCGAGGAACACCGGAGGGGGTGTCAGCCGAAGGACCTCCGATGCTCAAGTCTGTAATCAGAATAAGTAATCGGAATATTAAATATGAATAGATAGAAAATGATAAATAACGAATGGTAGAAGTTCTAGTCGGAGGTGGATTGACGGAGAGTGCAGATGATGAGGAGATGGTGATGGGAGTCCGTCTTATGAGATCCACTTGCCGTCTACTAGAAGAGAGCGTGGAGTGTTCGGAGGGCGGATGAACCGATTGCTAGAATGAGTATGCTTGTAGGCGGAAAGTGGAAGAGCTGACTACCAGAGTGAGAGTGCTAGTAGTCAGAACGTGTCCGTCTGCTTGACTAGTAGGCGGAATATATTGGATGGCCTATCCGTCTAGGGTTTTCTCCTTAAACCCTAGCCGCTAACCACCTACTGAGATCGTGGGGGATTTTTTCCTGATCGGCTCATTCCGTCTGTTATACTAGATAAGGGCAGATTGGTTTCGTTTAGCTATCTGAGTAAACCCCTAGTCGGACATGAGTCTGACTAGCCCAATAGACATGAAGTTGGGCTAACAGTATTTTGATGGGCCGATTAAGTAGGCCGTTCTGCTTGGGCTGGCTGCCGACTATTGACTGTTTATACAAACAGTCGGGATTGGGCCGATAGACGGATTTTGCCCACTACATTTGGTACATAATATTATGACAAATGTGATCTGAAATTGAAGCGAAGTGGTCATGGAAATTTAAGGGGAAAGAAACAAAAATATAAAAAGGCATCATTTAATTAGGGGCAACCCTTAAAATAACCACTTTGATATAAACAAACCAAAAAACTAGCCACGAAGATAAAAAAAACCCAAAAACTAGCCACTCTTACCAAATTATCCTTACATGAATACATGACTCGTGACTCGTGTATTTGAATACATGACTCGTGTATTCTTGAAATCAACTCGTGTATTCATAAAATTAACTCATGTATTCGTGAAATTGACTCATGTACAATTCAATTCCATGATTACATGAGCACGAGTTCGTCGAACTCGTGTATTCTAGAATAAGGCCGTGTATTCATGTAATCTAGATTATTCATTCAATAGTCATGTAATTAACACGATTCATGGATTCTGCAAGGTATAGTCGTGCATTCAAGAGCAAACCCTCCAAAACAACCCAATTATGCATCCAAGCTGAGCAAAAGAACACAAAACCAACGTGCAAGGACACTGACGAGCCCCTATTATGCTATATTTTTGTCTTGTTTTCAGTCTTATTTTAAGTATAGTGGAGTCTTTTTGTATCGAGTCATGTGCTTGGGAGGGCACACTTTGGATTAAGGATGTACAGGGCAAAGCAGGGCAGAATCGGGTCAATTGCGGGTGTTTGGGCATAGGAAAAGAGAAGGCAGAAAGAAGACATATCAAAGAGCATTCAATGGTGTGATAGTGTGCAAAGTGACTACCACTACGGGCAAAGGAAGATGCTATCGGGTGAGAAGAAATAAATAAGGAATGAGATTTACCAAGTGATTTTTTCCTTAATTCTGCATTGATCAAACATGGAAGGAAATCTGCGCACAAGGCAAGTCTCACTTGAAGCCAAAGAAACCCTAGCCACCAATGAATGAGCTTGGGCCACGATCCACAAACATTTAAAAGTTAGCTATGCAAGATAGATTGAAGAGAAGAAAGTAGACGAGCACCTTGGGCAGAGAGGCAAGGCCTCTGGGCAAATAGCAGAAGTCCTTATCCAGGGAATCACATAAGGAAAGAATGATTTCCTTCCTTGTCCATGAAGATACGCATCTTGCTGAAGATCTTGAAGATAAGTGCGGATTCTAGCTTGAAGAGCAAGAAAGTGCAAGAAAGGAAAGTTCTACCAACAAGGAAACTTTCCAAGATCTGTTGGGCCAAAGCCCATAGCCCATTTACACTACTATATATATATGGCTACTCGCCCACAACAACAGACATCTTCTTTATCTCTGGTATACCACTCTCCAACTTATTTTCATTCACACGCACTTAGAGTTTTGGAGAGAATTCATGATGTAGTTCTTAGAGGAGGAAACAAGCCCCACGGGCAACAATGTTTATTTTGCTTTAATGTTATTTTTTTTAGTATAATTATGTCTTTCTTCTATTTTATCATTTATTTTATAAGCATGCTAGGTTAGATACATAAGCTTATGTTGGGCAAAACAAGTTGATAAGTACATGTGTTCCCGAGTTGCTAGGTTCTGATTTACAATTCATGAGGGGTTTGGTTGGGTATGTGGCCAGTATCAAATCAAGTTAAACATGATTACAAACAAGAAGTGGGTAAAAAGTGAGGAGAGATTTTGCTCCACATAGTGTTGAACTAGCACGAGCGTTTGTGGTCGTAGGTCTGTTGATCTGCTTTAGGCTATACCGGGTTTACCACAAGTCTTAATGTTGTCTGGGCAAAGGTATGACAACTAGTCCTTGCATATTGATGTCCAGATTAGGGAGTACAAAGTGATAGTTGATGGAACTGCCGCTTGAAAGCATTCTTTTTTCCCACTAGATATTTGAATTGGATATGATAATTTAAATGCAACTAAATCATACAAATGAGTTTAACGAATTATACCTCAGATATGTGCTGACGGAGTAATCTACAGGTCTAGATTACTGGGATGTGATCTCTTTCCTCGAAGTTCTTCGACTGTGTGGGCGTCTAGGAACTTTGGAGCCGGAACTCCTTCTCCCTCTGCAGAACACGGCGGCACACTTCTAAAGACTAGCTTAGGTTTTGAGAATCTCCCCCTCCTTATTTATAGGAGGAGTAGGCGCCTTTTTCCATGTCCACTAAGTCACAGGCTTTCATTAATTAAAGCCCAATTTAGTTAATAGTTACCAAAAAAAATTCTAATTAAATAATCAGAATTAATCCTAATTACTATAAGGAAAATAATATATGTAAACATTAAATTAATTATCTAAATCCTTAATTAAGAATAAATTTTAATTAATTAGATATTAATTTATTCCACAATTACATAATTAAACAGAGTGCGATTATTGAGATCATATGGACACCTGAAGAGGAAACTGGCATCCCCTACACTACAGTAGGCGCCACATTATTGGGCTCAAGCCCATAATACCTTTTTTTAGTCCAAAACTGATATCCCTCAATAATACCTTGAAGTCATTTCCTGAAGAGCTCTTGGGCTATCCCAGGGATCTATGTACCAGACAGAGTTTAGCCTTACCTAATGAAATAACCATGATCAATCTAGAACATTTATTTCATTAGAGCTATGACGCATTCCACTAAAGAATCACAACTGAATCTCCGCTCTGTCCTAATTTGTAGATTGGGGCTGATACTTTATTTAGAGATATCCCCGTGTTTAAGACTCCGATATCCATTAATTAATTAGAGTTCCTCTGGCTGCTCATAATTAATTAACATCTTATCATTCCTCAAGTAGTACCTGTTCACCCCTTATTATTATACCTGAACTTAATCAGCATGCATGACTTAGTATAATAATCCTTGTGAACTCCCTGAGGGGATATCTCTCAACCTAATACGGACACGGTATCTCGATATAACTAATTAGACATACTATGTGCCCTCATGATACCTAAGAGGCAAGTCATTAGGGATGTTGCGATAGACCCTTATCTTGCAAATCAAAGTAACAGTGAACAACACATATATCTCTAATGGCATATCGAGATTAAGATCATATCTCTAAATCCCGAGATCTCTAGTTCTTCACCTATTGCTAGGGTCAGTATCAGAAGAACCTTATCTCACTTGATCCTATCAATACGTTCTATCGTACCAGCATAACTAGCGACTGAGACCCGCCACTACCGTTATGTTGCAGTCTAAACCGATAGTTTTCCCAAGCTATCTCGACTGTGACACTATTTATATCTCATAATTATCATTGAACTCTACGTGATCTCCCCGACACCCGAGCCGTCCACATGTTCTAAAATATGAGATATAGGGCTTATTCTTATTAATATATTTATTCAGATAGGTGATTGTAATCAGTGGAATACATGTCGTATATACTAAAATACGTTTTTGCATTAGTTATACACAACAACCCCAACAATCTCCCACTTATACCAAAGTAAAAACTTTTAGTATACCCATGTGTCTATCGGAAACTATATGGCATCACTGTATTTCACTGTATTTTCACATCTCTCCCACTTATACTCAAAGAGTTTACCGTATACCATGGGAGAAATACTAAGACAATGCCCACCACGTGTTTCAGAGGTGCCGGCGTACTTAACTTAGTGAATGAACCGCCATACTAACATTCCTATTTTAATGTTCCTTTATACCCGCAACATCGCCTCTTTGGTTACATAAACCAATTTTGTACTCCTATGTGTGTTCCCGGTTTGACAAATCCATAAATTTTGCTTCTACACTTGAATTTCCACATTTCATGTGAAATTTTTGGCAAAATAGGATTACTACCATTTCACGAAGAAAAGTGTCCGACCATACAGCTGCTTTAGTAGCTCCCACTACAGTTTTAGCTTGTCATGAAAGAACTCTCAAGGACATTTGACTGTTTCGAGATTCTTCAAGGTATGGTTCAACTTTCTAAGTGAATACATAGACTTAAGGTCGATTGCCTCATTCACTATTTTGTTCCCCGATTATCTGTGTTCATTCATTCGATAATGAACTATATTTGTTATCTTGCACCCAGCAATAACAAATATCTGACACTTTTCCGATATAACTTATATTGATAACCTAGTCAGAATAGTAACCTATGCAGAATACCTGAATAATGCATACTATCCTCAAGGATATCCACCTTATTCAAATTCTATAACTTATACTGCCCGGATAACCACCTCCATTATGTCCGATAATACTTTCACAGTGTCGCCAAAGTTAATGATATTATCACATAATGTACAAGAAAATCACGCCTTATCATCTTTATCATTATGAGAATTCAACATTTATTGACATGTCCCATAAAACTCGATTTCATGCACGTCAATTCATAAATATTCCCATTATTCGAATTTCCGCCTGAGGAGGTCAAGCAATTGAAATAATGCTATTGATTCATACTTGTGCTAGCATAACCGTTATATTCAAATGTCACTGGCTAGCATACACTTTGCCTTTAGACAGATATTGAATTGTAACTTATGAGGCACAAAAAGTGTTAATATGTAATATAGAAACTTGTTAGGAATTTATATCCCGACAAAGCCCTAAAAATGGACTTAAGAGCCCATTTTCTCTATTTTCTCTATATTTTCCATATTACATTTTCCTTTCCATTGCCATTGCCCTTTCCATCAATAATGAACCATGCAAACCAATAGATTCCCATGACTCGTTAGATTCATGATTTGTATCAATAAGTTCAACCATCTCATCCAAAAACCATTTTATTGGTTTTGTGTGTCCGTTTCTTCCCTTATGCATATTTTCCAAGAAATAATTTCTTGATATATACCAAGAGAAAGAAAATTTCCCCTATGTATTCTTCCAAAACACTCCCATTGCAATAAAGATGAACTTGTGCAGAATACTTGTGACTATTCATTCTTGTACTACTTGGCTTATTTAAAATTCCTTGAATATCATTTTGAACCTCTGTTCAAGAATGA
Source organism: Mentha longifolia (assembly GCA_001642375.2). Classification (NCBI taxonomy): domain Eukaryota; kingdom Viridiplantae; phylum Streptophyta; class Magnoliopsida; order Lamiales; family Lamiaceae; genus Mentha; species Mentha longifolia. Next base: position 16,086,198 of record CM038115.1, on the reverse strand, counting down.
TCCTTTCTTCACCTTATCCTTTTCACTCTTTTATTGAAACCATTACTAATCCAACTTATCACCAATCTTAATTCAACTAATTTGCAATACAATGTATGCAAATATCCCTTATGTCCAATTTTGAGCCACAAAATAGGCCATCATGCCATTTTATACTCAAATTGTAAGGTAGAATTATAGATACAAGATATAGTTTAGTAATATTTCAAATAAAGATGAAAAGAGGTGAGAAACAACGAAACTATATTTATCTAATCAAATTTGAGATTTACCATGTTTCTTAGATACTTACTTCAACATATGAATGAAAAATATTTAACAACCAGTGTTAAAAACGAAATTTAACACAAATGTTAAAACCAAAATCATTCATAAAACCATTTCAAAAACAATGTATCGCCACCCATGGCAAAAACAAATGTAACAAAAAATGTAATGTATCATCCAAACATCTCTCTCAAAACCAAAAGATAAAACAAAGAAAAGAAGTCTTTGAGCAATCGACAACCGCATCAACCGTCAATGCTTGCCGAATCCAGAACTCGAAGCTGCCTCAACCTTCCTTTGTGGCATCGCCTACAAGGAAACACATGTAAGAAATCATAATTAGTATCCACCAGTTAAATCCATCCAATAAAGGACTAAACCAATGCTAATATGTTTTCCATGTTACATTTAGAGACATACCTTCACCAATCTTTTGTTTCTTATGCCATCTCGGAGGCTCCTTTCCACTTTTGGACTTCTGACTCGTTTCTCCCTCATTTTTCGCCTTCACCCTATCGTACATCTGCTTCACCTCTCTCGCCCTCATGACCATCTTTTTCCTCTCGTTGTTGACCTCAAGGAGCTCTTTGAAAAGAGCTTCCACATCAGTATGGTCGACTTGAGACTTGATGATCTCCATGCGAAGAGCAGTAAAAGCGGCCGACAGAGAAGCCAGTACAATGTCGCACTTCACTTTCCCAAAAAGTGTGGCGCCATACATCTCATAAGCCAGAAACAAGTCAGAAACTCCATGACATAGCGATCCATGTCATAATTATCCTCAAATTTCTTAGAGGATATCTTACCGAAATTCTGGAACCTAAGGATACGGTTTTTAATCTCAACAGGAACAATCTTAGAGGAAGTAACAGAATTAAGGACTTGAGTGCGAAAAGGATCCATAGACATATCTGAAATCAAAATAACACAAGTTGGCAGTCAACAACTCATTTAATAAGAATAATTTATGTTATCAATGTTATAACCCTTTTACAAAATAACATTGAACCAACAAACGAGTAGCCCAAAAATTTTACACTTGAGTCATGTAGGGCGACCAGGCAAGTTTAAAACTTTCGACCATGACATATATAGCCAATTTTTTTCTCTTATCATCACATGGACCCTTGTGAACTACAGAAATAATAACCCGTACGTTAACCGGACCCTACTATTTTGAGAAGTGACCTCGTAGGGAGGATTCATCAATTAGTAGCTAAGCTTTAACCATATTATTCACCTAACCGAGTTTATCTACAAGGTAGCACAGAAAACGAGAACTGTACCGGTATTGTAGACGCCCTCTTAGATTATCTCACTTAAAATTTCCACTAAGGACCGAGTTAGAGCCCGCATAAGCAAGCCACGTAGGGTGGACGTTTATTTATACAACTCCCACTCACCTAAAGAATATTCCAAGTTATTGAGAAATTTTACTGACGAATATACGGGCAAGGGTTTTGATATCAATGCAGGTCATGTAGGTGAACGTCTACTTGATTCTAATCCTTGACTTCGCCTAAAATCAAATATGGAGGTCCCCAATTAATTAAAACTAATTGAATTTTCCGCTTAGTCTTTTTAACTTAAAAGGGTTTTTATGCGATATTAGAAGCACGTTGACAATTAAGTCCAACCGCATAATTTCTAAGCGCATATAATAAAGCATGCTCGCTTTTGAAATCGAAAAATTCATGCTATGACACCCTAGGCACGTTCATTTCTATTACGCATTTAATAAAAGCAACAATAACATGCAAATTCCATGCTTTTATCACATTGCGTAATTTTAAACCATCCATAGCATGCATAATTAATTAAAAGACAAATAAATAGGCTGCCGACCGGGAAGGATAAAACCTATCTATTATAATTTAATTAATTAAAATCTGAAACAAGCTTCGGTCTTGGAAAGTCTTCACTTGGTCTTCAAGTCCACCTTCCAAAAATAGCAAGCAACTCGAAAAATAGAATTAGGGCGTGGAATTTCCTATTTCCAAAATGAGACGAGACGAATGATTTTTCAAACGAATTAGGTTACGAAAACCTAACAGTCAACGATCACACTAAAGTTTCAAAAAACCTTAGCCCTCGTTGAACGGCGAGGACCGTTCGTTGAAAAACAAACATCCCTTGTTCGTTTGCCACATCACCAACACGTGTCGTGACGTCATTCGCACGTGCATTGCACGCGTCGATGTCACATGTGTCGCATTGGGCGAACTAGGTCCGGGCTTCAGTGGGTCGGGCTGATGGGCCGGCTGCTTCCCTTGTAGCCCGGCCCAAGCCCAACCATTCAACCCGGCCCGAACCATCATCGTCATCCTCATCATCTTCTTTGAACCTGCCGCCGCCGCAGCAGCTCTCCCGACGAGCCACCGCCGCTGCTGGAGCTCCCACTCGACCCGACGGAGCCCCCGACATCATGGAGACGCTGGGGTGTGGCTGGCTCAGCAACCGAAGCCACCGCAGCAGGCGACGGGCATGCGCACGGGCAAGGTTTTGCCGCCGCCCGTTGCTACGGCTACTGCTGCCGCATCCCCCTCATCCGACGCCATCTGCCACCGCCTAGCACCATAAGGAGAGGTGTTGGGCTACTGTTGTTTGCTGCATCGAATGAGCTCCGGCGATCGCAAGCAGCGCGCAAACCCTAACGGGTTCACGCCACTACTGCTCGCCGCCGCCTGCTCCGATCACCGCAGCCGGCTTCGCCTAACACATTCGAGGTGCTAGGTACCTCTGCTGTCTGCCTTTGCATGCCCAGCCACTGTCGTTGTCGCCGCTGCAGCCGTTCTTCCACCGCCGATCCCTCGCCATTGCTACCCCGTTCGATGGCGTCTGAGCCTAGGGTTTAAACCCTGGGCTCCGCCGTCGAGATCAATGGGGAGGACGCCTGAATACGGCCTGAAACAACCACCACTACTGTCGCTATGCAGGCGCGTGTGCGACACGCGCCGCAGCGCGCGTACATTCAAGGCGTTCATACGTGCGCATCGCTGCATTTTCTCGATTCTCGTGCCTCATTCTTCATTTTTTCAACTTCAATTTGCAGCAATTACAATACCAAATTGAAAAAAAATAAATGGAAAAATTACTAAAAAATGAATCCTATTCTAATCGGTACCTTATTTCTCACCGATTTAAAAAATAACATGAAAAATGATAAAAACGGGATCAAAAAACAACACACGTTGTTCCCGGACAGCAGCATGCACAGTTTATATCATAATTGACTCGAATGCATGAACATACATTTAATCCAATTATCACAGAGCCAATTCTAGAACCGTGGCTCTGATATCAGTTGATGGAACTACTGCTTGAAAGCATTCCTTTTTCCCACTAGATCTTTGAGTTGGATGTGATAATTTTAATGCAACTAAATAATACAAATAAGTTTAACGAATTATACCTCAGATCTGTACCGACGGAGTAATCTACAGGTCTAGATTACTGGGATGTGATCCCTTTCCTCGAAGTTCTTCGATTGTGTGGGCGTCTAGGAACTTTGGAACCGGAACTCCTTCTCCCTCTGCAGAACACGGCGGTACACTTCTCAAGACTAGCTTAGGTTTTGAGAATCTCATCCTCCTTATTTATAGGAGGAGTAGATGCCTTTTTCCTTTCCACTAAGTCACGGGCTTTAATTAATTAAAGCCCGGTTTAGTTAATAATTACCGGAATAAATTCTAATTAAATAATTAGAATTAATCCTAATTATTATAAGGAAAATAATATATGTACATATTAAATTAATTATCTAAATCCTTAATTAAGAATAAATCTTAATTAATTAGATATTAATTTATTCCACAATTACATAATTAACCGGAGTGCAATTATTGAGATCAGATGGACACCAGAAGAGGAAACTGGCGTCCCCTACACTACAGTAGGTGCCACATTATTGGGCTCAAGCCCATAATGCCTTTTTTCAGTACAAAACTGATATCCATCAATAATACCTTGAATTCCTTTCATAAAGAGCTCTTGGGCCATCCCAGGGATCTATGCACCAGACAGAGTTTAGCCTTATCTAATGAAATAACCATAATCAACCCAGAACATTTATTTCATTAGAGCTATGACGCATTCCACTAAAGAATCACAACTGAATCTTCGCTCTGTCCTAATTTGTAGATTGGGGCTGATACTTTATTTAGAGATATCCCCGTGTTTAAGACTCCGATATCCATTAATTAATTAGAGCTCCTCTGACTGCTCATAATTAATTAACATCTTATCATTCCTCAAGTAGTACCCGTTCCTGAACTTAATCAGCATGCATGACTTAGTATAATAATCCTTGTGAACTCCCTGCGGGGATATCTCTCAACCTAATACGGACACGGTGTCTCGATATAACTAATTAGGCATACTATGTGCCCTCATGTTACCTAAGAGGCAAGTCATTAGGGATGCTGCGATGGACCATTATCTTGCAAATCAAAGTAACAGCGAACAACACATATATCTCTAATAGCATATCAAGATTAAGATCATATCTCTAAATCCCGAGATCTCTAGTTCTTCACCTATTGCTAGGGTCAGTATCAGAAGAACCTTATCTCACTCGATCCTGTCAATACGTTCTACCGTACCAGCATAACTAGCGACTGAGACCCGCCACTACCGTTATGTTGCAGTTTAAACCGATAGTTTTCCCAAGCTATCTCGACTGTGACACTGTTTATATCGCATAATTATCATTGAACTCTGTGTGATCTCCCCGACACCTGAGCCGTCCACGTGTTCTAAAACATGAGATATAGGGCTTATTCTTATTAATATATTTATTCAGATAGGTGATTGTAATCAGTGGAATACATGTCGTATATACTAAAACACGTTTTTGTTTTACTTATGCACAACAACCCCAACAATAGTCTCATTATGTGTCTCTAAATAGTAAGGGTGGATTGGGCATGGCAATTAAGGTGCGTGACGCGTGACAATTGGGGGCCTCAATTGTTGTGACCTATAACTGGTTGACATGTGTCTGTCACGACCGAACTTCGCTAATCGATAGCTTAGACTGTACAAATTTCCTTATGGCGTGTTTGATAGCCATTACAAGCCAAGATAAGCCTAGTTATCTGGGCTTGACTCTCTGTTTGGTAGATAAGATTACATATCTCGATGACCTGCAAAAATCAGCCCACCCGAGATGAAAACCATTGTAGCCTTCTATATTAGTAATCTCGTGTATTTGGGCCGATAAGTTCTAAGTCGATTGAACAGTGTCAAAATAATTCACAAAATTCCTAAAAAACCCTCCGCTCTCCCTATCTCTCTCCCACGCTCCACCCCTCTTCTCTCTCTAAACCTCACTAGATGAAGCTTCAACCCCCACCACCCTCCTTCACCACCGCGGCCACCCACCTCTCCATAGCCGTCTCTTCGGCCGCGGGGGAGACTTTGTTGCTGTTGGAATTTGTCGGCGTTGTCGAGGCGGATGACTTGCTCGGGCTATTAGGAGAGGAATTCCTTGGTTTTCGAGTAGAAATCAAAAATGAGCGTCGCGTCGGAGGATGTTTTCGAAGGAGTGAACGAGATTTGGTTGGGTTTAGACCAATTTGATTCTGGAGCTTTCCTTTTTCCGGCGTTTTTTACTGAAATTTTTTTTGGGGTTTTGGAGGTGGAGAAATTTAAAGCAGCGGCGGAGGAGTAGAGAATGCAGTGGTGTAGTTTTTTTTTTTTTTTTTTTTTTAGCAACTCTCTATTCATTCCTCATTTTAGGCAATATAGGCATAAACACGATACATCAAAATTCGAATTTGGCGAAGAAAACAGAAATTGGAAAATCACATATCTTGTGAAAAGTGTTTGTTGCAGATCTCATCCACATTCTTGTGAATCAAAATTCGATGGCAACCCCCCTTTAAAAAATATATATATATAGCAACCAAATTTCCTAATTTCTTGCAAGGGTAAATGTGTCATTTTTAAAAATAATCATGGATTTAATTTTGGCCACCAAACACACAGCACAAGATGAAAATAGATTTATAATCTGGGTAAATCCTATCAGACAAGATAAATTTCATCTTATCATGTCATATCTTGTCATGGCTACCGAACGAGGCCTTATTTTTCTACTCTCATTCTTGACTTTCATGAAACGTTCCTTTATGCGCACAAATCTTGCGGTAATGGTGTTCAAACTTCAAAATATAGAATTTAAGAGTAATATAGTATATAAATTTTGTCTTCTTTAGAAAATGACCCACAACCATATCTGCATATTATGGTTTGAACACAAGTTGTATGACAAAATGGCTCTTCCAACTCTGCCAACACCAACATCTCTCACTGCCGCTGCATATCTTCTCTCTCCCCACTTTCTTCCACTCTCCTTCAAATCCTTCTTTCTCTCTCCCAAACTCCTGATTCCATGTTAGGTCGTTGTGAATGGTCAGTCTATTGATTTCCCTTTGTACGACTAGTTATGTTATTTGTTAATAAAAGAAACATTATATTTATAGAACTATGCTTCATGTTTAGTTAAGGTAGGCATATTTTCTTATAAACATCCATCATACTTGGCTTTCTTTAGGATTCTGCTTCATGCTTTATGTTAGTTCCTTATGAATTTTGCAAAAGCTGTCTTCTAGAGCAGGGCATAATAAAGTAGAATGGGAGTAACATTTTAAGGGAAACAATAACCGACAAATAATTATAGTACATCCCAGAAAAATTATTAAAATAAATTACTTCAATCTATTATCTATTATATATATATAAAAATAGAAAACATTCTTCATAAATTTTCCCGCCAAAACTACAAGACTAATTTTCACAATGTTTTAATTAATGTATTTGTTAAAAAATGTACCAGTTATTAATGTTGACAGCTTTATTTTCGAGAAGTGCAAATACTCAGTGGATTCCAATTCTCAACTTACTTTAGCAGCCTTTTAGCACCCAAAATTTAAAATTTAAATTTTGAACTTTTTCGTTTTATGACTGAGCCCACATTTATCGAGTTTTCAACCTCTGTTAACTTCAGCACGAGTTACTTATCAAAATATAAACAATATAATTCAATTTCCACAAATTATCATCTCTTCATCTGAATTTGTGAAATCTAATCTTTTTTGTCCGGCAATTGTGACTGTGTTTTTGCATCGTTAGTTTAAAATGAGAGCACTACAAGCAAAGTTAGTTCATATTTCAATTTTTTATGTGCAGGTATTGTGTTTGAAAAGCTTCTTCTCAGATGGATCATTGGCAACATCCTTCTGAAGTTTCAACTCCAAGATCAAACCAAAAGGAGCTCAATAAATCAATCAAAGATACAAAGAAAACGTGCAAGATACTTTAGTAAGTTCATATATTTACAGTTATTTCCTTCATTCCAATGAAACTAATAATATGTACTTGCATTTATATGATTTTAGTAGTAGATTGAAATACAACATGTGTTCAGCCTGATATAATTTCGATATTCAATCAACTCTCTATGTTTTTAGTCAACTGATAAAGTTAAAAAACTTTAAAAATACGAAAATTAGCATATACCATTGCTTTTTTCATGATTCATTTATAAAAATAAAAATAAAAATAAAAGACTAAATCCGATATTGAATAATGTTTAATTTAGTAAAAAACTCATATAAAGAAAACGAAAAGTTACACGGTTATATAGGATAATATTTTGAGTTTTCTTAGAACCATTTTTTTAATCATTTTGAAAAATAAATAAATAAACTATATATATATATATATATATATATATTATACATTAATTAATACATATATAAAATAATCCAATCATCCATTTGTAAGATAAATCTACTGACCTTCATCAATGGCGTAGACTTAATTAGGGATTAAACAGAGAGATGTAGAGGTTCGATTGGTGTTTGAAATGCATATATTGAGAAGTTATATATATGTATTTATAGGGGTGGGTTATATGGAAAATAGTTACCCCTGTGTTAACTAAAAATAAATCTATGCCATTGATTTTCAAAATATGTAAGGTGGAGATTGAATAGGTAATTATGGTTAGATTTTGTAATATGGACGCCCTTATTATAGGGAGGTAACTTCACCACTTTCCAATATAATAGGCATCTAATTAGAGTTTTAAAAATTAATCCAACGTATTTTCAATTTTCACCAACAGCCATACCATATATGCAATGATATTAGTTACACATCAAAAGCAAATAAAATAGTATAGCATTAACATTTATTTACATTATCGTTGCAATTGTTCATGTGATAATATGCAATAATTTATGGAATAATATGCAACAAATTGGTAGCTTTAAAGCAACATTTAAACAATTAATAAAACTAAAATGTTTAAAACATTTATGCATTACATTTATGCAATGAAATATATTAAATTAAGCAATAAAAAATGCTCTATCAAGAAGACAATAAAAAAGAAATTATTAATGAAATGATAGCATAACATTCAATAAAACTATAAAAAGTGCTAAGGAAATAAAGATGATCTAATAAGCAATAACAAAAAGGATAAAACATGACGTAAATTATTGAAAAGTGGTAATTCCAATGAAAAAGTAAATGAACGAATAAATATAATCAAAATAAATGAAATAAGAAACGTAAAAGTAGCTTGAATTTTTAGATTATAAGATGAGAAATTGTAGAAGATTCTATTATCAGTTGTATAAAAATGTTAACTGCGGAACTTAAGGAAATGCGGTTACAATTTGCTAAAATTATCTTATGCATCCTTGTTGATCTAAACCGCTGATCTTACAAAATGAATGACTCAGATTTATTTTTAGTTAACATGTATAGAATCATTTCTATATGATCTCCATCCTGTATTTATATATGGCTTTTTTTTTTTTTTCTTTTTATCTTAATAAAGAGATGGTTTCTGGACTAGATCTTGAGTAAGATAAAATTCGTGTGAGAATTACGAGGAGTAGCAGTGACAATGTTCAAGGGTTTTTCATATACGGAGTATCTTTTATGGAGCATTTTTTTTTGTTGTTGTTTTTTTTTTTTTTTGGCAAAAGTTCTACTGAAGTCGGTCTCTTCATCTATCGATTGCATTGAGAATTGTTTGGTCGCATGCTTCTTCCATAATGACTTCTAATACCTCTTCTTCCATTTTATTTATTTCACAGTTTCGAGATTAGTGCTATAATTCAAATTTAAACTTCAAATTTTCAAATTCTAGAGCCGGTGCTATTTCTCTGTCTATATATACCCAACCATCTTGATTATTTTCTGTAAATATATGCTCCGCTACAGTTTCTATCGTTTTTTTTTTTTTTTGTTGAGATTTTTTACTTTTTATTTGAAAGGAGTTGCTTCGTTTTTATGTTACTTATTCCTTTTCTTTTTTCACCTCTTCTTACAAGCATGAGTTCAATAGCAAATGCAGCCTTTAATATGTCATGGAGAGGATCTTCAAATTTTGTACAAAATTTCTTTTTGGTGAGATGAAGTCCCAACAAAAAGAAGACTGCAACCATGGAGTATCATAAGAAAAATAATAATAAACGAATAACATGAAGAGCAATTGCTATGATATGTGTGGAGATGTGTGGAGTTGAGTAGAGCTGTCAAAAGTGGCCCGGCCGACGGGCTGACCCGGCCTACCCGAGATTTAGGTAGGGCCGGGCTCTAGAAATAGAGGCCCAAAATTTCCCGGGCCTAAATAGCCCGGCTTAATGGGCCGCTGGGCTTTGTGGGCCATGGGCTAAAAGAGCCCAAAGCCCATGGGCTTATTTGGCCCGATATATTTATGTAGTATTTTTTATAGTTATATATATAATATATTATTTATAAATTGATGAAATATATGAAATTATTATTTTAGTTATAAATTATTTTGATATATAACCTTTTAGGTAATTAATTTAATTCTTGAGGTCAATTATTTCATATTTTAATTTATAAAATTATAATATAACATTTTTTACTTTTGCTTTCAAAAATCTGTTAACAATTAAATTGACCAACATGATAATAAAGATATAAATTTTAAAATTTGTATTGTATTTTTTTTTAAATAAAAATAAAATAAAAAGAGTTATGGGCCGGGTTGGCCCGACGGCCCGGTAGCCCATATGGGGTTAAGTTGGGCTAGAGTTTTATGAGCCCGACTATTTTTGGGCCGGCCCAACCCGACCCTTTTTAGCGTACATGGCCCGTTGGGCTAGGCTGGGTCGGCCCGACCCGTCCTCTTTGACAGCTCTAGAGTTGAGAATAACGGTTCCATTGCTCTTTTTTTCATTATTTTTTGCAGTTATATTTTTATTTTTAATCCTTTCTCACATTACTTTTGGATGTTATGAGAGCCTAAAATTACAAATTTTGGGTTTATTGTTTTGAAAAGAAATGTAATCGTAAGTAATTTTAAATTTACTTAAAACTTTACTTTGGAAATGCATTCTGATTTAAGTGGCAACTCAAAAAAAGAAATTCATTCAATTTTTAGAAAAAACAATTTTTTTTAGTAGAGAACAAGCAAATGAAATATAATTTGCTCAGTTTAGAAAGACTTTAAAGAGGTCCTTGCGAAAATAAATCAGGCAAGATGCATGGTAATGACTTTCTTTTTTAAAAAAAAATATTCCTGAAGCCGATGGTCTTCATGTTATTCTTGAGTTCTTTTAATATTCTTTTCGATATAAGCTGTGTTATTTCAATCATAAATTATTTTATGAATTTTCATTTGAAACTAATCATATGTAGAACAAGACAATCTTCTATAGGATCTCGCCAATTTCGTACCATGACTATCCAATTTTCTTATGCCCAATTCTTTTCATCGTTTGGGACAATTTCTTACATATATATATATTTTTTTTTTCGGTCACATAATCAACATTTTTAAACATCAATTTCCTTAGTAAAATATTTCCGACAAAAACTTGTGTCAGCCGGAGGCACCGTGCGGCCGGGTATAAAGTGTCAATCTTTATACATAAAAGTGTCAATCTATATGAATAAAAGTGTCAATCTTTAACATAATTATTTTACGAATAAAATGATAATTTTTAAAAGTGTCAATCTTTATACAGAAAAGTGTCAATCTATATGAATAAAAGTGTTATTGTTTTAGCCCGGCTGCACGGTGCCTCCGGCTAACCCAAGTGAGTCCCAATATTTCCTATCTTCTTTAAGCATCAATTTTTGATTATTGTTATGTTACTCCGTATTTAGTTATTTTATCTTTTGTTCTAGATGAATTTATTTACAAGTAATTAAGTAAATTTGTCAAATTTGTGTTACTATTTCACTTGATACGCCGCTAATGGATTATGGAAAGAATTTGGTGGCGTTTTGGAGTATTCATCTATCAATTTCCAGCCTTTGTATTCTGATTGATTTTTAATTAATTCTCTTTAATTGAAGTTAAAATAGTAATGCTGGTAAAAAAATTAAACTAAATTCTTATATTTTATTTGACTGGTGTTCATATATACTTAGATAAAATGGTGATGGAATTATAGTCATTCATATAAAAAATACTAGCTTTTTAAGATTTAATTAGTTACAAAAATTAGGATATTTTATTAATGGCTACAATAGAAGTTGGGTTGAAATAAAGAGCTAGAGGGAGATAAAATATAAATATCATGAAATAAATTTATATTTATCATCTCTAATTTAATAAAAATATAAATATCATAAAAATAATTTTTCCGTGCATCGCACAGGTGATATACTAGTAATTTATTGAAATTAATTACAAAATACTTTATTACTATTTCAAAGAAAATTCCTGCATTAAATCGAGAATTCAAATTAGTTGAACATAGTGAACAGAACGCTATATTTATAAGTTTTCTTTTTTTCTTTTTCTGAAACGTATTACGTAGTGGAGTAATATTTTCCGGAAAAAAAAAAAAGAAGCAAAATATAAAAATTATCAATAACAAAAGCAAGAAGAATTGACGAAATATAAAAATGACCAATACTAAGGACATTCAGTACTGAAATTACAATAAGTTCAAAGAATTCTCCAAACTACCAAAATAAAAGCAAAACAAGAAAACAATAAGTTTGATAGAACACCTATGACGAGAAGGTCTTTGACTTCGTTGAAAGCTTGATGTCGACGCTTTGTAGAATGTGCTCTAGTGGTCCTATATTTCTCCATTACTTGAATCGAGATAGGAATGCCCTGTTCACCTGACTTATGTTAAATCACCATTATAGGAAAAAGCATAAGAAAACTAAAAAAAACCTTATACAAACAGTACCTGCTAAGCGGAAAGACATTGAACTGTCCTGCATCAGCTACGATATTTAACATTATCCATCTCTTTGTATGCATATCGTAGACTACTAGATTTCTGAGCTGCTCATCACCTTGTTCTACGAAAAAAAATCGACCATGTATCACAGCCACCGGCCGTTCAATACGAGGAGGCTCAGTAACAATGAACTCGTGATAGATGACCCAACCCTTACCCTTACCCTCCCACTTATACATTGTATATGTCCAGGGACCCGGACCACTCGAATAATACGGGTCCAACGGCTCCGACCGTCTCGGATAAATAGCGACACCTAAGCTATTATTGAAACTGAATAGCATGTAACAATAGTCCGGTCTGCTCAGTGGGGGTAGATGGAAGTGGTCGAATTGTTCCCGTGCAAAGTCAAATGAAACACAAGCCGTAGTATTAGGAGCATCAAAGCTATTACCGAGGAAAGCCTGCCAATAGCAACACCCTGTCCGCTCAACATATACAGTGTTCCCGGGGTGTAGAAAAGCATCGATGTTTGGAATATCCTTCCAGGAATCATCCTTAAGGGAATATAACTGTGTATACTCCTCGGAACCAGAAAAACAATCAAAACCAGATTCATTCTTTTCACAACTGACTTGGCCAAAATTCATCAAGACTTTATAGTCATTGCGGCTAGCATCATAGCCGATTCCACATCCACTATAAATTGCCAAATTTGCAGGGGATACCAGATTGGAAGGAGGGGAAAGTTGTTTTATTTCTCTATTTTTTAAGTTAAAGATGGCGGAATTGCCATCAGTATCATGAAAATATAGCAGTCCTCGACAAATCATGCTATCAACAGACTTACCCTCTGGGAACGGAAGGTCGACATGATCATCTCTAAAAGCAGCAAGCGGAACTTCAAGAAGATGAAAAGACAAACGATGCCCTGTACGAGAAGAGGGAGGACCTCCCACATGTTTCACAGCAACCACAAGCAGATCCATATCTATAAAACATACTTATCATATACATAATGAATTTCAAGTTCAAACACATTTATAGAGACCATAGCTCTCGAGAAGAAATGAAAAAAACAAACATAATCAACATGAAAGCCTCTTGGAAAGTTTAAAGTTATGATGATATCATCTATATTTACACAATTTTTTATACCATCAAGAGCTTTCCATAACCAAATATGAATGAGAGTCTCTCACGTCACCACAGAACGGGGTTATAGCCATATGAACAGAATTGTGGACAAAAGCATTGAAATTGAACAAGTTACAGTCTTACAGAGATAGCACGGGTTAATCTCTACTTATTTTTTCTTAACAATTCATGTGTTTTTGCAGGGATGATCAGGTTCTGCTATATGGGATAACAATGCAACTACTTATAACATTTCAACCTATTCCACTAATCTTGCAAGTAAAAGTTAAGATCTAAATGTTGAGATATTGCAAGTAAAGTTCATCATCAATTTAAACATCTAATTTCTCATTCTTGAACAATCACACTTGTATACAAGAAACACTTGTAATTAAGAAACCGAAAAAATAAATTATAAAAGCAACACTTGCACCAAACAACACAATAATGCAGCAACCGCTAAATTTCATTCATCACAAATCACAAAAACTACCACATCTTCATTCATCACACATGAATCAATTTTATAGCGAATTACCTTGTACTGAAGGCGAGGCGGAGCTTTCTGCCGGAAAAAGAAAAAAGCGACGAGTTCCCCTTTTCGGCGTGTAAGAGGGACCTACGGCAGGGAGAACGGCGACCTATTAGTTGCGCGAAAGGGATGTAGAGAGAGAGAGAGAGAGAGATAACCTGTTCGGGGATGGCGAAAGCGACGGTGAGCGGAATTCACCGGCGGGGAGGCGCAGTTGGTGGGCGATTTTCCTCTCGCTGTTTGGGATTGGGAATAGGGCTAGGGCTACAGCGCGTTGTTAATTTTCCCTCGTCTTTGTTTTTCCTGAAATTCTCTCGTATTTTTGTGAATAAAATATTAGGTTGGGTATCCGGTATATTTATTTTAGATTATATTATGTACATTTTAAATTAATTGTTGAGATTAGTTATAATGTCAAATTAATTGACGTTTCTTCATGCTTCATGGTTTATGTTAGTTCCTTGCAAATGCTGCCTTCTAGAGCAGGTTATACTTTACAATTTTGCATTATAGTAGTTCATTTATTTTTCTTGATTTTATATAGTTATTTTCCAATCTTCTCTAATATCTAATCAAATAACTAATATAGGGTGTTTCGAGATGTTCCAAGTGATATAACTATTGAAATAGATGGCGGTACCTTCTTATTGCTTAAGTTATTATGGCTCTAACTCTCTGAATTTTCTACATCTTTTTTATTATTAATTAAACAACAACAAGGATTAATTCATTCAATTTATTTTGCTTAAAATAAATTATTCTTTTCTTCAGTATCAAAATCCATTAGAAAACCCTCACAATGATATAAAAACTTATAAAATTCACCGGCTTTCCAAATCATAATATCTAATCAAAACTCGTTTTTTAACTAACAATCGCCTCAAGTTGTACATTACACACAAAACGCTATGTGCTAAACTATAGGGAGTACTAAATAAGAAAGAGAGTAACGCTCCAATGCCCACCGTGGGCATACTTAATATACCCACGGATGACGTGACAATGCTTTAAATAAGGAAATTAATTCAAATACATACCATGAAATCTAAACCCTACCCAAACAAACTAAACCCTACTAAAAAAAATCGAACCCTAAATGGAAAATATTAACGACGTGGCACCGCCACATAAGCGGTGGGCACATTAAGTATGTCCACCGTGGGTAGGGGAGCGTTTCTGATAAGAAAGATTAATTCCGAGTTAATAAGTTTTGAAGAAGAAATTTGATGCCATTATTTTGTCTTGTCACGCTTATCAAATTTGAAGGCGAACATTCGATTTTTTGATTAGGTTTTGACTTAAAATAAAATTGAACCAAATTAAGCAAAATTTAAAAAAAGCATCCAGACCAAATTATAATTTTTCAAAAATCGAACCGAATTGACAAAAATAACTAGTTGGTTATTTCGATTAATTCAGTTATTTCAAAACAAAAAAAAATAAGTAATTTCTTTTAAATATAACATATAAATTTCAAACATATTTGTATCTATATAATAGTAGCTACAGAAGCCTAAATATAGTCAATTCATTAAATTCATGCATTTATATACATTTATGTCAATTACTAATTATATAATAATACATTTTTATATTTTTATCAATACATTATTTTCAGAAATAATAATTTAAATATTAAATCATAAATGTATATAATAACTAGCAATCAAAAATTAATATTAGACGTTATAAAACAAGAATTTAGGACAACAAATTAAAATATTTACCTAATTTATCATTATCTTTTACCTATATAATGAGGAATTTTGTAACCAAAAAAACACACAACTTGGAAGTTCCTACTTTGATTTTCGATTTGTGGCGGCCGATCTTCTTTTTTTATTTTTCTTCTTATTTTTAGATGTCATCGTTATTGATTTCTTAAGGATGATCTAGTAACTAATTTCTATTGTTAGCTAATTTGTTTTCTTGTATGAGAGATTTTGTAAATCATTAGGGAGATGATGTTGATAACCATTTGTAGGGAAGATCACCGAGTAGGTTGATTGGATTTTGTAGTTACATTTTATTTTTTTTGTATATATCTTTCTAATGCTATATATATACACAAAATTTTGAGTGCTTTCTATACTATCTTACCTTTTAAATAATTTAATTTTAAGTGCTTTCTATTTTTTTATTTTATGATTTTTTGTAATACCCGCTTTTTCTAAATATGTTATTATCAATTGAGTTAATTATTTAACTTGTAGTAGTTAAATTCTATCTCCGACCTTTATATAGTTCGAGAAGGAATTCTCTATCGAGTTTATTAAACGAAAGAGATACCATCTAAGGTAAATCAAATAACAATTTGATTTATAATATTCTTTCGATCGATTAAGTCAATTAAATATTCGACTATATCTATAGTTGAATATTTATATATCGCTACTACTCCTAATTTAGTAGGAATCGAGTTAAGAGTGATGGAATTAGTATCGAATCCATTCACATGTTATTGATTTAGTCCCAAAAAATAACTAATGAAATACCTAAACACAAGAATAAAACAATGACAATGAAGTAGCACATCATCATCGATAGTCTACATACATCCAAATAGATAAGTTATTAAAAACAAGTGTAACATTAATTAATTAATAATTAAATAAAACATGGATGTTAAAAGAGAGTTTATACATTGCCCAATAATTACAATACATCACTAATACAATAATGTCACTATTCTGCAAGACATCAACAAAGGAAAAGAAATGACTTCAACAACTATTAAAGTAACTAGTACTTACTGCACACCCAGTTTTCAAGAAAAGAAAGAGGAAATTCAAGCACAACTATTCAACAAGTAATAGCGTAGTACTTCTCCCATAAACTTGCAGCATGTTTCAAGGAAAAAGAAAGAAAAGTTAAAACAAAAACAAAGTAATCGACAAAACTATCTTCAACCAAGACTTGAAGATTCAACAACAATGGAAAATAGTAAAGAAGTACAAATTTACCATATAGGAAAAAGACTGCACTAAATGCTGCATAGTTGCAGCAAATGAGCATGTCTTCCAGCCTTGAGAGGGGGGAAAATATCATCATTTCACCTAAGAGAAGACCTGCAACAAAGGAGTAAGTAGGATTAGTCATTCAGCATAGAAATAAGGAAGTAAAGCTAAGTACTATCTCTGCAAGAGTTTAAATAAAAGGGTAAAAGACTCATTAGTACCTTAAGACTACTCATGCAGCCCTTGAAACATCAATCTTTTCAGAAATCTGAACATTGCATGCAAAGGATTCAATAAGAGAGTGCTTATGCATGGTTTCTCAACCATCCCCATCAACACTAAGTATCATCACTCCCTAATGCAACTATAAATACTCACCCTATTCAGCTCTCACAACTTCAACAGCCACAAACATAAGCAAAAAAAAGCACAGAATCAAAGGAAAGGAGATAGGCAGCAGGAGCAAGAAGAAGGAATACTAGAAGAATTTTCAAGTTTCAATTCCTAAAACCTGTCCAACTACATCAACACCTAAAACTTAAACGGTGAGAGCACTCATCCTTTCCATATTGTTAAAGTAGAACAAGCATGCTTAGAAACTCAGAATTCTTGAGACTTGCCTAATCAAAACATGTACACTTAGCAAATGAATGATCATTAATGAAAAGCACGAACTAAGTTTGCTCAAACACAGACCTAGAAGCATGTATATTGGTTAAGAATAATAAGCAACTTGAATGCACTAAAATCAGCCCTAAGCCCTTTACAACAAACAAGGGAAATCTTTTAGTTAAACAGGGACAGATCTCATAAAGAAGACCTAAACCACTGCTGCATATATATACATGTATTAATTCTATTTGAATACATAGCAACATCAGTAAAAGAGGGCAATTTCAGAGTATAAGATTCAGAAACAAAGTCCCTAATTGCAGATAAGAGTAAAACTCAGAAAAACGACTCTAACTTCATTGTATACAATATGCTCCTTTCGAATCAATCAATAATTAAGACCAAGGGCTTGGCTAATGCGAGAATAAAAATCCAAGATGCGAAGCATAAGAATTCAGTTCCTAAGCATACTTAACAGAAAATAGAATGAAAAACAAGAGCTTCATTAAACGGACTCAATTCACTCCTAGCTCAACAACAACAACAGAGCACCCTAAGCATAATCTAGAGCTCATTAAGCCCTAATCTTTTGAAAGGAAAACAAATTCAGAGCAATTGATTTACTTATACTAATAATTAAAAGAAGATTAAGGGAGTGAGAAGCGTTACCAAACGAGAGGAAGAACCCTCGTCGTTTTCAGAACCGCAACGGCATTTGTGATAGAACCAACTACAGCAGCGGCGATCTCACGATGCCGGAAACCTGCAGAGAAGAAAAGAATCAGATTTAAAATTAATAATAATAAACAACAAATGAATTAAGAATAAACAATAAAGAAATAAAATCGAAGGGGAGGAGAGGAGTTCACCGATGGGCTACCATCGGAGGTCAGCGAGGTGGACAACAGCTGCAGCAGCATCGAGCCTTCAGCCACGGCTCAGCGCAACAACTCCAACGGCGGCCACGGCGAACGACTCCTACAGCCGGCGAGCTTCACAACGACGGAGCTTCAGCAGCAGCCTTGGAATCGTGGCGGCGGAGCAGCGGCGACGAATTTCAGCATCCTCGGCACAGCAAATTCGACGGCGACCCGGCGGATCCTCAGTGACGGCAAGCGAACGGTGCCGGATGAAAGGGAATCGAGGGAGAGAAGAGAATTGAGAGAGAAGAGATTAGGGTTCTAGGATGAGATTGGAGAAGAAAGAAGTGTGCGATGGCTGTTAGAGGAAGAAATGGGTTAGGGTTCTGACCGGGCCGGGTCCGGGTCGAGTCTCGGGCTGAATTTAAGCATACGGGCCGGATCTAAGTGGGCCGGATCTGAGTGGGCCGGTTTTATTATTTCATGGCCCAACCTGATTATATTATTTTAGTCTTAATTAATCAAGAATTAAAATACTTAGCAAGATTAATCAAGACTTATTTATTTAACAAATTTCGATCAAGCGAAATCAAGTTCCGGAATTATTTATAACTTCGAATAATTAATTTATAAGTCCCAAGTCCAACTAACGAAATAATTGGATTTATTTATTAAGAAAAAGGGGTTAATTACTTAGCCACATAAATTAAAGGAATTCTTATAATAATTAAATCCAAGAAAAATAGTTAAGAAAAATATAATTATATTCTCATTGAGTTAGTGAGTTCTTTCGAATTTTAGAATTCTTATTGCGTCGTCTTATAAATAGGCACGAGTCGACGCGAAGGTTGATTGACGTTCCTATCAAGACCGACCATTTTCTACGCTACAAGAGGTGGGCTTTCATGCAAAATAAAATGAGATTTCCAAATGATTAAGATTAGTTATTTTCAAAGATTGTCGTGCCAAAAATATTTAATTTTCGTGTGATGCCTATCTACGTTGGCTTTGTCAATTTATGTTAAACGAATTCGGTCATTGTGAGATAGCTATCTCACATGGATTAGTGTACATAAGTTACCGTGTGCCATTGGCCGGTCAAGGTTTCGTGGGGGTGGCCAACTCATCGATTCCATAAGTTTCAGATATGGTAGACTACTAAAGAACTTAGTCTGCGCCGACACTTTTAGTATCACAAAAGAATTTAGTAAGCATAAGCTCTTTTCAAGAAAATTCTCTATGCATTACTCAAGTATGGCTTGACCATATAGTACATATATGTTTTGGCAACGTGTCCACTAGGTTAGACCTGCCGCAAGGCCTCGGCCTGCCGGTTCCGGGCTAAGCCTGCCGGTTCCCGGTCCTCCGCGGCTAGGACCGAGCCCGGCCCTTCTGCAATGTACCCGGTTCCAAGCCGGGCTAATCCCGTTGGGCTCCCAGTCCAAGACAAGGACCGTGCTCCATATTTTCTTCTCCTTTTTTCAAATTATATTTCCCTAATTCCCCATGGCCATGGCTGTCACACAACTCAAAAAAAAAAAAAAGATTAACGGAGGAAAAAAAGAAGAAGATTGATGGATGGAGGAAAAAAAGAAGAAGAATATTGATGGAGGCGTAGCTGCTCCTCTTTCTATTTCCATTGGAGCAGCCATCAACGAGAACACCACGTTGCAGATCTGACGGAAGGAGAGGCGGGCCACGGGCAGAGGCGGTGAGCTACTTGCCGATTTTATGGACCAGACGGCGAAGGCGCATGGTGGAGACGAAGAATGAGGGGCTGCTCTGTGATGCTGTGAAGGTGGAAAGAGATTGAAGGAGAAATGAGAGAGAGATGTGTATGTCTTGCAAGACGAGGGATTAGAGTTTAGTTGGGTTGGGCTAAGTACATTTGGGCCTAGAAGGGTATAGGGAAGGGGTGGGCTTTTATCTAATTAATAGGAATAATAATAATTAAAGGCTCGGTGGTTAACCGCCGGTTCCGGGCCGAAAAATTTGTGAACCTGAACCGGCCCGGTTCCGGTCCAGTCCGGGTCCGTTGACTATAGGGCTAGGTCAAACCTGTTGAATTTCGGGCTGGGCTTGGTCCTGGCCCGCCGGTTCACAAAGCCCAGGCACGTCTACACTGGGTACCTTCGTACTCAGCCCTGCATGTTATTTTTAAAATGTGTAGATTGAGCAGAATGAAGTGAAGTGAGAGCGGAGCTTTTGTTGTCATTGTTGGATCCGGGATCCCTCGGATGTAGATTTAATTATTTTCAATAATTATTATCATACAAATTCAGATCTTGAAAGCGGAAACAGATCTAGAATCATATACCTGTTTGTGTAACACCGGTGGAATTCTGAGTCGAGGTAATGATCTTTCACGCACTAGATCTCTGCACACGAGATCTAGCTCTTGATCGTAGACCTCGAGATCTTCTAGAGTATTCCCTAGCAACGAGAAGAATTTCGAGTGGGCGAAAATCTATCTTCTCTGCACTACCCAAGAAACCGGCACCCCCTTCTCCAGATTTATGAATCTGTGAAATCACGTTATGTCATTCTCCACTTATCCCTCATTTATAGATAAGAAATGGAGTGGTGGAGAAGTAAGGGTTTGGTTAATGGGCCAGGCTATGCTCTATTGGGCTACTCTATGGATCTTGAGGAGGATATGGATTGTGCCTTCCAATATAATTAAATAATCCAAGTATTCTCTGGCCCCTGAATACTTTATTTAATTATATTAATATTATAGCCTTTCCACTATAGTAAAATAATATTGCATCGCCGTCCATTCCCAAATTACTACATACCGGGCTCCTCTTTGAATTATATTATTTCCCGTGTTTAAGATATCGTTTGTCCATTAATTAATTTAAGCTACTGACTGCTTTAATTAATTAATATCTAAAACCGAGAGTAGTACCCGTTCGACCTTATTATTATATCGGAACTTAATCCACCTGCAGGGTTTGATATAATAATCCTTAGAACGCCTCAAGGGGACATCATCAACTCGGCGCACCGAGACACGATTTCTAGCTATAATATTAATTATCATATTTATAATATTATTACCCAAGATACGGAAATTCTTTGAGTTGCGATAACTCTCACTCATAGTAAATCAAAGCAATAACAATTATAAATACATAATTGAATATTATGACAACTAGAATTAAGAAATAATAATCGTCCGAGATGTGATCCTTAATATAAGTCAGTATAAAAGGATTTATCTCACCTCGATCCTATTCAGTGCAACTCTGATCGTATGCACTAGTATAAGCTAATAGCCAAGACCAACTATTATCCAGCATTATACTACAACCTTGACAAGTAATTTGTCAAAGATTACTTTCTGTTGCGAACACCATTTAACTATATAAGAATGTGATAATTATATGATCTTCCGTGCGACCACCCACACCATATTATCTATAATATATAGTACCGGACATTTATTTGCATAACCATAACACGAATTAATATGCAAATCATATGACAATATTTATTTTCATAAAACAGGAAGATACAGTTAATGTACACGCATAAAAGTATGCTTTGTAGTATATAACCCTAATAATCTCCCACTTATACTCAAAACATGCTTTTAAGTATACCACCACACTAAATTTTCTCCCACTTATACTCAAAGCAGTGCTGTCATACGTCTGATTCCCTTTCCCTTCACATACTTATCGAAAAAAATTTGATGGCATGCTTATCGTGAAGGAAAACGTCAGGGTATCTTCCAACATAATCTTTGACATCACAATGTCTCCTCTCATTACGATTACTCGTAATATAAAGTACTTATTTCCGATGTATTTACTGGCCTTATGGTCTTATGATTCCTTTGAATTTGCTACTGCACCAGAATTGTCACAACGGATTGTGATCATCTGAGGCAAATTTAGAATCATATCCATGTCCAACAAGAAGTTTTGGAGCCATCCAGCCTTTCAACTAATGGCTCCACTTCCCAATACAAAACACATCCTGAGGTAGACTTTCAAAAATTCCTATCTGATTGGAAATCAGTATAACCCAAAAGAAATAAACTGTCAGGCTGAGAGATCCACATATAATTTGGTGTCCTTGATTATATTCTTTACAGCAGTCTATCGCCCTTCACCAGGGTTACATTGGTATCTGTAAAAACAAGCCAACAGCATAACAGATATCAAGCCTGGTGTAAAATATAGCATACATGAAGCTTCCTATTGCAGAGGCATATGGAATCGCCTTCATGTCATTTATCTATCTCTGTGTCCTAGAACACATTTTTTTAGACAAATGAACTCCTTATCAAAATGGTATGAAGCCTTTTTTCAGAGTTTTCCATGCTAAAACACTTTACTACCGCATCAATATAAACCACTTGTTACAAGCACAACATTCTTTTCTTACGATCACGAAAGATCTTAATCCCAAGAATGTGAACAGCTTCGCCCAAGTCCTTTATATTGAATTTCTTGGACAACCACATCCGTACGTCCGATAACTACTCCACGTTGTTGCCAATCAGGAGTATGTTATCAACATACAGTACTAGAAACACCACAACGTTTCCGTTGCACTCTTTATACACACAACTCTCATAATCACACTGAATGAATCCAAATGACTGGATTTCCTCATCAAAAATGTGTGTTCCATGACCGAGATGCTTGCTTAAGTCCATAAATGGATCGCTTAAGTCTGCAAACCAGATGTTCATCCTCTTTAGCAATGCATCCCTCTGGATGGCGAATGTAAATGGATTCCTTAAGACTACATTTAAAAAAAATGATATTGACATCCATAAGCCAAATCTCCAGAACTATATGAGCCGCGATAGCTAAGAGAATCCGGATCGACTTAAGCATAGCAACATGCGAGACTTTTGCCACAAGCCTAGCTTTAAAGGTCTCAACCTTACCGTCAGATCATCTCTTACGTTTGTAGATTCCCTTATCCAATAGGAGTTACCCTTTAAGGTAGTTTCTACGACGTCATACACATTTTAACATGCATGGATTCAATTTCAAAATCCATTGCAACTTGCCAAAACTTGTGCATCTTCCTCTTGGATTACCTCTATCCATGTCCATGGGTCAATATCATCTTTACCTGGTAAGATATCCGAAGATTCTCCTAGACAAAACCATCTTTCAGGTTGAAAAGATGACCCTCCCACTACAACAAGGCTTTACCTGAGAGTTTGTGTTAATGTCAACACGTAGTGCAGATCATAGTGTAACATCTAGTACGGGTGGTTCCGGCACTGCCTTTTCCTCTCATTTCTAAAATGATCTCACTAGTGGGTTTATTACTATTTACATAGCCGTCTTTCAAAAATCGAGCATTTGTGCTAATTCTGATCTTTTTGACTACAAGACTATAGAATAGACCACCTCTCGTTCCCTTAGGGTATCCTAGAATCAACCATATTTCAGTACAAGGCCCTAATGGACCAAGTTTAGAACATACGCCGATATCTCTAGACCCCAAAATGTAAAAGGTAAATCAAAATAGCTCATCATCAACCGAAACACTTCCCCTTAAAGTATTCGGTTCCTTCCTCTCGCCATTCCACTTTGACGTGGCGTTCCTGGCACAGTAAGCTGGGATGCGATTCCAGTTTCAG
The DNA here is from genome assembly GCA_001642375.2 of Mentha longifolia. NCBI lineage: Eukaryota > Viridiplantae > Streptophyta > Magnoliopsida > Lamiales > Lamiaceae > Mentha > Mentha longifolia. Next base: position 16,062,016 of record CM038115.1, on the reverse strand, counting down.
ACATGTGTTCCAATAATTCGCCGCTAAGGTATTTACCTCTTCGATCAAACCGAAGAGATTTGATATATTTACCATGATGATAATCAACTTCAGCCTTAAACTCCTTAAATTTATCAAGGATTCAAACTTCTGTTTCATCAAATATATCCATGCCTTGAGTAATCATCAAGAATGATGAAGTACTTGTAGCCACCCCTTAGCTGGTACCGACATTGGACCACACACGTCCATATGAATCAAATTCAACATATTTTCTGATCTATTGCCCTTTGATCTAAGATGACCAAAACTTTAGATACCAGATATATATTTGATTCATACTATAAAGGTTGTTTACATTTAAAGAACTGATGTTGTGCTATTTATTGCAGTATGCGCACAACTAATGTACGTCTCCCACTGCATTGACCTCTACTTTCGTAGTGTCTCCCACTGCAGTGACCACCACTTTCGTAGTGTCTCCCACTGCAATGGCCACCACTTTTGTAGCGTCTCCCACTGTGATGGTAATCTCGACCGCATTTAACAAATGCACAAGATATACCTTGACAATTGCCTCCATTCAAATGAGGACATGCTGCTATAATTTTATCTTTTTTGCTTGCAACGTAACACTTTCCTCTTGGTTTATTTATCCCACCTTGAGTAGTTATTCACCTTCTGAGGCCACCTCCTTAACAGCCACCACCCTGCTTCTTCTTCCTTTAACCATCCTTTAGTTTAAAAGGAGTAGATGCTGTGGTGATCAATGCTTGAGAACCGGTTTGAAACATCTCAACATTGATGAGTTCATTGTGCAATTCGGTTAACTTGTACATGAATTGATTCATGTTATAGTTGAGTCGAAACACATCAAAAACTCATAGGGATTGATTCTATTATGATATCGACCTGGGTTTCCCCATCGATTTCAACACCTAGAATCTCCATTCTATTAGGACAATTAATCATCTTAAGAACATGGTCCCTAATAGGAGTACCTTTAACCATTTTCATTGACAAAAGAATATTTTGTTGAACTTGGTATCCATGATGACTAAACATTTCCGTGAAACCAAGCTTCACATTGTTTAGGCATAATCTCCTTAGTTGGCACATAAGGATATTCCTTAGTAAGGATAAACTTGTGTTTGTTAGCAGTCAAGACAATGTCCAAGTTACATTTCCAATCGTGATAATTTGAACTCTCAAATTTATTTTTCATTGAGTATTTAAACAAGTGAACCGAAAAACATAGTATAGCTTGAAAATAAAATAACTAACACAAAGTTAATATCGTATACTTTGAAGCTTATTATATTATAAAACCTTAAATCAATATAAAATGCGACCCCCGACTCCTTAAGATTTTATATGCAAGCCACGTAGTTTACATATAATCTCTTTAAGTAGGTTTTTACGCCTTTAATTTCATTATCCGATCAACCTTCACCTTATGATTGATGAAATTAACAGTCGGTCACTCCTAGCCATGCAAATTTAATTAATTACCTTTACGTAGGGAAAATAATTAATAAATTTACATCTAAGTGAATACCATAATTTAATATTCCGAAAAATACCATTTTATAAGAATAACCCTACTGTAGGGAGGTGATATCGATATAAAATAATTTTTCAATATTATCATACGAAGTTTAAACCAATGAAATCCATAATTAGCACCTCCGTAGGGATACGCCCGGATCAGTGAGCAAATGCTAATTATTTCATTTCTAAACCAATTATGGAGGCTAGAATTAATAATAATTTTCGAAAAATACAAAAATTAATGGAAAATTAAAATTAATATAATACCACTTGGTAATTTTAAACCAAGGTTTTAATTCATTTTTCAAGCATAGCATGTAATTAAAAATCGCGAATAATTAAACAACATGCTATCCACAAACATCGAAAAAACGAGCACAAGATAATTAATAAATAATTATCCAATCATCATGGCCTTGAGTTTTTTTGAACGGGCTGGAAAAATCTTGAAAATGGGTTGATGGGCCTGAAATTCGAAGCTGATGAAATCAAGGCCACAAACAGCCCAGAATAGGCCTAGTGATCAGCCCAACCGAATTTGGGCATAGGGTCGGTCCAATAGAAAATACACACATGAACCAAACCTTTCCCTCAACTCAAAACAGCCATCACCTTCTTCAGCCATCATCCCCGCCGACGTCGATCATCCATCGCCGCCGCTGCTGTTTTAACACCGATGATGGAGAAGGCTCACCGGAATCTCCCACAGAACAGCCGCCGACGGAGCACGCCGGAGCTACAGCTGGAAAAATAGCGCAGCAACCGCCACCATAAAATCGCGATTGCTGCAGATTCCACCGCCGCCATCCGCTGCTCTCTTCCATCGTCTAACATTTTCCAGCGTTCGTGAGAACGCCAGAGTTTCTCCACGCAGCAACCCGGCGCCGTCGCGAGTTGCTATGTTTTTCGAAAAACCATAGCCCGCGCCGCCGGTGCAAATAGCAGCTGTAATGCCGCCGTCTGCTGCTACTCTGTTGCTACTGATTGTTCGCGGGATTGGAGAGGAGTTGCCGGAGACTCCCACTGCAACGCCACCGCGGGAGCTCGCCGGAAAAACGTGGCTGGAGGCAACACCACAGTCGCCGTAGCTGCAAAATGCAGCAGCAGCTACCGCTGTTTCTTCCAACTCCGCGCCATCGTCCTTTCTCCTCCACAATGTCCAGCAGCTCGCTGACGTCCCAAGGATCACCGATGACAGCACCGCAGCCACCCGACGCCACTGCAACCCACTAGGGTTTAAGAAACCGCCACCGTCGGTGCTGCCGTGCTGCTGCTTGGGACTCCTCCAATCCATCCTCATCGTCGATGACAACGACTAGCTACTGCTGTGGTGCCGGCAAGTCGATGTCGCAGCGATTTGGGCCCAAACCCTAGTCGCCAATCGCCTCACCGCCACAGTGCTTCCACGTTGCCCACCGACGTCCGATGAGAGGCGCTATCCCATTCTCCACCTTACCACAGCCATGGACAATTGCTTGTCCATCGTTCATGTTGCTTCGTTGATCGATTTACATAGAACTTGATTTTACAATTGAAATTACAATAAAATCAAAACAAACAATCTATTCTAATACGATCAACCCTCGTGTGTTTACAACGCAGCCACAAACATGCTGATTTTAATACAAAATTAAAACCATAAACATTCATATTACCATGACAATTGGATCTCTGCAAAACCGAATTAATTGCATCCAATACAATAATATGAAATAAATAATTATACTTAATTAAATCTATAGAGCCGAGTTGGCTCTGGTACCAGTTGTTGGATCCGGGATCCCACGGATGTAGATTTAATTATTTTCAATAATTATTATCATATGAATTCAGATCTTGAAAGCGGAAACAGATCTAGAATCATATACCTGTTTGTATAACACCGGTGGAATTCTGAGTCGAGGTAATGATCTTCCACGCACTAGATCTCTGCACACGAGATCTAGCTCTTGATCGTAGACCTCGAGATCTTCTAGATTATTCCCTAGCAACGAGAAGAATTTCGAGTGGGCGAAAATCTATCTTCTCTGCACTACCCAAGAAACCTGCGCCCCCTTCTCCAGATTTATGAATCTGTGAAATCACGTTATGTCATTCTCCACTTATCCCTAGATAAGAAGTGGAGTGGTGGAGAAGTAAGGGTTTAGTTAATGGGCCAGACTATGCTCTATTGGGCTACTCTAGGGATCTTGAGGAGGATATGGACTGGGCCTTTCAATATAATTAAATAATTCAAGTATTCTCTGGCCCCGAATACTTTATTTAATTATATTAATATTATAGCCTTTCCACTATAGTAAAATAATATTGCATCGCCGTCCATTCCCAAATTACTACATACCGGGCTCCTCTTTGAATTATATTATTTCCCGTGTTTAAGATATCGTTTGTCCATTAATTAATTTAAGCTACTGACTGCTTTAATTAATTAATATCTAAAACCGAGAGTAGTACCCGTTCGACCTTATTATTATATATCGGAACTTAATCCACCTGCATGGTTTGATATAATAATTCTTAGAACGCCTCAAGGGGACATCATCAACTCGGCGCACCGAGACACGATTTCTAGCTATAATATTAATTATTATATTTATAATATTATTACCCAAGATACGGAGATTCTTTGAGTTGCGATAACTCTCACTCAAAGCAATAACAATTATAAATACATAATTGAATATTATGACAACTAGAATTAAGAAATAATAATCGTCCGAGATGTGATCCTTAATATAAGTCAGTATAAAAGGATTTATCTCACCTCAATCCTGTTCAGTGCAACTCTGATCGTATGCACTAGTATAAGCTAATAGCCAAGACCAACTATTATCCAGCATTATACTACAACCTTGACAAGTAATTTGTCTAAGATTACTTTCAGTTGCGAACACCATTCAACTATATAAGAATGTGATAATAAGATCTTCCGTGCGACCACCTACACCATATTATCTATAATATATAGTACTGGACATTTATTTGCATAACCATAACATGAATTAATATGCAAATCATATGACAATATTTATTTTCATAAAACAGGAAGATACAGTTAATATACAATCATAAAAGTATGCTTTGTAGTATATAACCCTAACAGACATCTCTTAAGTCGTAGAACTCTCAGAGATACATGCCTTCATACATGTATCTTAAGCACTATTCCGCTGCGTACACTCTTTAAATTTCAAGTTATTTATTTGAAGTATGTAATCAAGACAAGTTCCTAAATTCCCTAATTTTTCTTACAAACCGAGCTATCGATATCATGAACTCCTTTTTATGCCGTGAAAGTCAAGTTCATATAATATTCACACTCCCTTTCTTCTCCCTATTCTTAATTCCCTTCCCTAGTCATGGTTTCCCGGCTTAGCTATCCTTAGCAAAGTCCGGTCGTGACATTTTTAAATAAATTAGAGTGATTTTGTACCCTCTTTGAAACTCCCAAGGTTTCTTTAATATGTGTCAATTAATCATTATAAATGTAAAAATCATTGACCTTCAATTATTTTTTAGCACATAATGTGATCTTAAAAGGTTAGTAGATTGAGTTTTGTGAGATGTTTCTTGAGGATTAGATTACTAAAGACTAAAATTAGCTAATTTGAAGTGGTTATCGACATTACATACATATCTAGTTTTGTGAGATGTTTCTTGCGGATTAGATTACTAAAGACTAAAATTAGCTAATTTGAAGTGGTTATCGACTTTGCATACATACATAAATCATTCTATTTATGGGTTTTGAAAGGTTTGTAGATTATATTTGTATTATTTTTTAATTTTTTACTTTAGTATATATAAATATTAAATCATAAATGTACATTAATAATTTTTAAATGAGGGAATTAATAATAGACATTGTAAAATTATAATTTTAGGCAACAAATTAATTCTTTTTTATTTTTATTTTTGTAATAACTTCTAATTTTTATTATTCTTTTATTTTTTATTTTTAGTAACTCTATTTATAAAGACTATATCATAAATGTATATCAATAGATTTTAAGAAGGCAATTAATAATTGACGTTATAAAAGCATAATTTCGGGTAACAAATTAATTTTTTAATTTCTATTTCCAATATGTTTCAATTAATTTTTTAAAGACTCTTTTTATAATAATTTATAGCAATAAATTATCGAGATAATATATCATTTACATCTGCTTTCCGTACTTACTCTTGCACTTTGGTAAAAGGTAAATTAAACTTAAGTTGGATATAGTACTTTTCAAGTAAAGAAATAATACACCATTTGCATGTGTTTATTTGTTCAACATAAAGTTTTTTTAAAAATAAAATAAAATTATATGTTTATATAGTATATTAGTATAATTTCATTCTATAGGTATAAGATGTTAAAAAGCCATAATTTAAGATAACTAATAAATTTATGTCTAATTTTTATTACTATAATTTTAATAAATTATGATTACTTACACAAGTTATGTATAGATATTGTTAAAGTGACCGGAACAACTAAGTGCCGAGACATATATCTTCATCGGGTGTAATTCAAATAGATTTAAGTTGATAGAATTTGTGCACAAGGTAATAGCTCTCGAAGGTAGTAAAAAATTATGTAAGACAGGAGACGACAACATTTATTTTTCCGTGTATTATAATCGGAACAACTTATATAGATGTTTGTGGCACAATGGTAAATGTAATTTTGGCACAATGGTAAATCTAATTAAAATTTAATCATGTGCATGCTATTAATTAATTAAGTTAATTTATAGAAAAAGAAAAAAAATGGTGATGAAACGTAGAGAGATAAATATATGTGGGAGAGAAAAATAAATAGACGGGAAAAGAGAGAAGTGGTATGCAAAATGTTAGAAGGAGAGAAAAGTACTAATGTTATGAGAAGTTGAGAAAATTTTGGAAAAAAGTAGAATAAGAATAATTGAGGATGAACTATGAAACTCCATCGCTCACATTAATCACTCAAATTAGTCGCTTAGCACATCGTTACTAAATATATATATACAATATTACATTTTATAACATTACACTATCCTAAAAATTTAAGAAACTGAATGTAGAGCTTGAAAAAAAGGTATTGCATGATCGAGAATTCGAGATAATTTCTATTTATACATAATAATTGTATAATGTAGTATATATTCACATCATCCAATCAAGCTATAATTTTTTTTTTCTTTCTTGAAGATAGTAATAAATTTTGGTTAATATTCCCATACTTATTACGGCCAAATGAAGTATTTAATTAATTTTCTCTCTCACCCCATATTAATGTGGTGAGAGGAGTGACACTATTTCTAAGTCAAAGATAGGTAAAAGTGTACTTCATAATACGTAGAAGTAGGACCAAATAAAATAAGTACGTAAAAGAAGGTGAAAGTAGTGATATAATATTTTTTATTTTGAACAACTACACTAATATGGGAGACGACCCAAATGGTTAACAGTCACAGTAATATGAGAGAGACGGATAGAGTGACATATACTAATAGAGATGATATCCATTTACATGGCACAAGCATAATATATTTATTTACTAATAGCGTTATATTCATACCATTACAAATTTGCAAATAGAATTATACATATAAATGTAATATATAAACTCAAAAATTACGAGGCCAACCACACAAGGCCTCTCGATTAGTAAACGTTCACGAAGACTATAATAAATAAAATACATTTTTATTTAAAAAAAGAGATACATCTAAAACGTCCAAAAGAAAAAGATAAAAAAGAGTCTATCACGTGTGTCGCACGGGTGCGATACTAGTAATCTATATCTATATACTCCGTACTATATAATAGTAGCTCCGGAAGCTACATATGGTAAGTGACTTCATTAAATTCATGCATTTATCTACATTTATGTTTACAAATTTTGTGATTAATAGGTAACTAGTAAAAGATGTTGGGATATTTAGTTAAGGGGAACTTTGAATCAAAGTTAAATGTTTTTTGTTTTGATTCGATTCCAAAACCCCAAACTATAATCTTTCCCTTATTATTTTTGATGATCTAGCAAACACAATCTAGACTGGTTTTGGTAAAGCTTGTATGTTAGGAAGCTTTCATATTTCTAGAAGCTCATGATTATGAAACAGTGGAAAGCGTCAGCATTCAAAGTCGCAACCATATGGACAGCAGAGCGTGGATGAGACGCCTTCAGTATAAAAGAAACCAAGAGTTCGCCATTACTCTAAGATAAAGCAAAGCGCCTTAGAGCTTGCTGACTCAAAGCGTCTCAACATCAAAGCCTGGTTCAAAGCCTCCTCTGTGTGCTAGCTAAGAAATGTTGACTCACCATCAAGTTAGAATTCAAACTTAGGAAGCTGACACACGCCGCTATCAAGTCCACGTGTCTTCATGCCATTGAACAACGGATAAAGGCATGCTGAATTGTCAATATTAGATGCAGATTGCAAAGGCTAATTTCAACCACTCTACAACTAGGGTTTCCTTTTGTGTTAGGAAACGATATTCCCCTAGTACTACAGCGGATAAAGCACCTGACATAAGCGACTTTTCCGGGAGAGTGAGGAACACGCGCCGCTTCTCTCTTTAACAGGAAGTAGGGTTCCTCCATCTATAAATAGAAGGAGTTGTTGTACACACAAAGTACGCACACACAAGCATTCATCTCACAAGCAAGAACTCAAGCATTCAAGCATTCGATTCTCTCTAGTTCTTCAAGCTTTCAACCTTTAGTGTGTCATCAAGAAAACCTTATTTTTCTTGAGTAATTAGCAACCTCTTTCTATATTATTCTAGGTTCAACCGAAATCATCTATAACCTAGTTGTGAGAATTCTTAAATCCCTTACTCGTGATTTTCACTGTAAAGAATTCTCACTCTCGACAAAAACGAAACCCCAAAATCAAGTCTATGGTTCTTAGATTGAGTTGTAAGGTTCTAAATTTTTGTTTGTTGGAAATCTTGATTGTGAAGCTTAAGTTCGTACTTAAGTGGAAGGTCTTTGATTTCGTAGAAAGTTGTAAGTTGTTGTTTGGCTTCTCGAGAGCCCATTATCTCTTGAGGATTTAGAGCGAGTTTGTTACTAGCTCTAGATCACTTCCCCTTGGAAGTATAAAACAAGGAATACCAAGTAAAGATATTCATCCCGTCGTGGATAAGAGTGGACATAGGAGAGTTACTCCGAACCACTATAAACTCTCTTGTGTGCTTACTTTATTCACAAGTTTTGATTTATCATATTGCACACAACACGCTCTAAAATAATCAACCGGCTTTAACTAGCAAGAAACTTTAACGTCTCATCATATTCCGCACAACACTCACTCAAGCGAGAAGCTTTGAAAACCTAACAAGTTTTCAAAGCATCTACTTGTAAAAGGACGAAAAAGGCAAGAGAAGTTAAACACTTCTCTACACACGTATTCACACCCTCTACGTGTGTGAGTCACTTTCGGGACTAACAAAAGACTAGAGGAAATGTATGAAAGTGCCCACTTAGAGAATAGTAAAACAAATAATGCCCACCACATAAAAACACACAATTTTTGCCCATTTTTTATGTTTTCTTCCTAAAATACTCTCTTCTCTCTCCTTTCTCCTTTCTCCTCTCACTTCTCTCCTTTTTATTTGAATTATTGTTGCTCCCTTTCAATTCACGATATCAATCTCTCTCCCTCTCTCTCTCTCTCTAAAAGCCCTAATTTCTTCAAATGGCAAAAACTCTCACTTTCTCTATCTCTGCAGCGACCTTCCGGCTGCACAGCCACACCTGCCACTCTCCCGAAATTGGATCTGGTGGTATCGCAGCTGACGGCGAAGAACTTGAGAGGCGTTCGTCATTTGATGGTGCCGGTGGTGTCGCAATCGACGGTGGCGGCGAGATAGAGTTCTTCGGCCGGCAGCATCGTGATGCCGGACTGCCTCTGCATCACCTACAGCGATTGCTCCTCCTACGTCGTTCCAGATCTAGTTCCTCTCCACTGCTTTTTTTTTTTTTTTTTTTTTTTTTTTTTTTTTTTGATGTTGGCCTCTCCCACTTGCCCAATCTTTTTGGTCAAATGGGTTAGTGAGGATGAGTTATAGAAAATATTTGATTTTCTTTCTTGATTGATGCTCACTGTTCATGTATTTTCTCTCCTGGTTTTTTTTTTCTTTTTGGGTGCTTTTGATTTGTTGGTTATATATTTGCTGTGATTTTTGTTGCTTGTTTGGAGTAGAGGATTATCTTTGCAATTGATAACATCATCAACTTTTTTTTTTGTTTGTTTAATTGGAGCCGTCTTCTTCTTCTTCTTCTTCCTTTTTTTTTTTTTTTCTTTCCCCTGTTATTTTAATGTGAGATGTAGGGATTAAAGAGAGAAATACAATTTAACTCTATTTTATTTTTTGTAAGTTTTGTAGTTTTTGGTTGTTCATGTTCACTACTATACTTTTTCAAGTTTTAATTGAAGATCCTTGAGTTTTTTTCCATTGATCAACTGTAATTTTAATTGTTTCTTTACTGTATTTTTTTTCTTAATAATAGCTCCCTCCTTTTCATTTTTTGCAGAACTAGTTTTTGTTGATTTGTTGCTTTTTTTTTCTCCACATTTTCTTACCAAAAAGATAGGATAGATTCTTACCATACGGTTTCGAAATATAAGAATTTGACAAATTTTTACTAAGTGAATTTGTCAAATTCTTACCAAATAAATTGGTGGAACATAGGAAATTGTCAAGTTCGTAAAAAAAGAGTTAGAGAAGATAAGAAATTGATAAATTCTTACCAAATGACTTTGGATTTATTATTGTTTCTGCGATGTGAGAATTTTTTTGGTTCGTCTACTGGGCTTAATGTGTGTTTACTCCATTTTTATGATTTTGTGTGTCTTAAAAACACATTTTAACTGTATTTGTGGGTATATAAATTTGGTAAGAAATACCAACAAATTTGCTAAGAAATTGAAATTTCTAACCAATTAGAAATTTCAATTTCTTACCACTTGAGTTTAGTTTTGGTGTTTTGTATTGTTGGTTGAAGAGTAAAATAGGCTGCTTTGAAACGATTCTTAACTGGAAATGATAATTGCTGGCTGAAAATGTATTAGGAATTCTGAATTTCACTTCGAAAAATCGAAAAAGTTGATTAGGAGTATATGTTATAGTTAGGATTTTGCACATGTTGCTTAGAAAAAGTAACATTTCTGATAACGTGAAGGACGTTGGTTAGAATCAAATGTTTGTTTGCTTTGTCGTTGGTTAGAATTCTGAAATTGAAAAATTTGGTTGCATCTTGGTTAGAATATTGTGTTTTGGTTAGTATTTTGCACATTATTGTTAGAAAATCTACATTTCTGACAATCTGTAATTTTGTTTACTATAATGAAATGGATATTTCTTAGATGTTGATTAAACTTTTGTGTTTTGGTTAGAATTATGCATACGTTGGATAGAAAATCTACGTTTCTGACAACCTTGAATATGGTTTTATATGATCAATAATCATTTCTTAGATGTTGGTTAGAATTTGTGAATTTGTGTATTTCATACTAGTTGGTTAGAATTTATGAAAATTCAACATGTTGATTAGAACATATACATTACTGACAATAGGTAATATGAATTTCTGACAATGAATGTTCATCTGAAACTAATTCTAAAAAAAAAAACCACCAAAAACTTATTCTAAAAAGAGATAGAAAAAAAAAAGAAAAAAGAAGAATAAAAAACCGAAAATTAAAAATAATGTAAAGAAAAATAAGAAAAATGTTAAAAGAAAAAGAAAAAAGTAGGAGAGGGAGAAAATGTGTATGTGAGAGAGAAGAATGGGGGTGTGTAATAAAGTAGGAGAGAAAGAGAGAGAGAGAAAAATGGTGAGAGTGTGCATGTGTATGTCGTGTGTCAGGGAGGAAAAGAGAGGAGAGAGAAGAGAGGTGGGAATTAAAAGTAGGGGTAGTTTGGGGAGATATTTGAATTACTGAGTAAAATTTGTGTAATATTATGTGTAGGGTAGAATTGTATTCTTATGTTGTAAAAGGGCAAATTAATTGTTGCCTCCAAAAGACTATATATATAATTGTATATTACAGTAATTATTAAATTATTTATAATTTGTAAACTTTACATAGTCGTATGCCATTATACTTTTCGATTTACTTTCTTTGTCTTTTTTATTTTGAATACAAATAATATTGAATAAATTAAAAAATCGATGGATGATTTAATTTTACGAAACAAAATGATTAAATAATTTATAAATTAAAAATGGTTGCAACGTTGAAAATAGAAATAAGAATTCTATCGTTGTTATTATTAGCTTATTTTCAACTTTTTTCCTATGAGATTAAAATTAAGCTTTGTTGCGGCTTTTCATTTCTTTATTTTATACATGTATAATACACTAATTTGCATTTCTATTATTATTGTCCTAGAGGGTTAAAACTTTTTTCAACCAATTTTTTTCATATATTCTTTCTCATGAGTTCTCTTTGTGTTCTTTTCAAGAACACAATTGATGAGTTCTCTTTGTGTTGTTTTTGAGAAATTTTTTCGTAAATGACGAATAATTTTGACATAATAATCATAAAACTAGAAATTGTGAATTGTTAATGTATGGAAAACGATATAATTTGGACAAAGTGAAAATAATTATTTAGGAAAAAAAGTATGAAAAAGTTACATATATACTCTTACAAAGGACGCCTATAACTATTAGAATACATTATATATATATACTAATTATCAAAATACTGGTAGATTGATGGTCTTTAGAAACAAAAGATATGAAAATCGGTATTACGTCATACTTTGTTATATTGCGCAACATATATCTCATGCATCGACATGTTCAAATATCGAATGGGTTTAACCGAATGATTAATTTTAATAAATTGTTTATATACAAAAAGTGTTGGATTCTTAGTGTTTCACCTAAAAGTACTAGCAATAGAACTAAGCATATCGTAGAACTAGTAAGTTTAACCCAAATGTCGAATCTCAAGGAAAGCTTTTAACGGTGCTCTGTCCTTTGAGATTAAATTTTTAAATAACTTGACATCCTCTAATTCATTATTTAGAGGTCTGGTTTTTGTTTACATTGTTGGATTATTTGTAATAAAATAATATATTTTTTTTTATTTCAAATAATTCGAGGTACGACTAATCGAATTTAAAATGAATTTTTAATATTAAAATAATAATTGTAAAACCCACTGAAACTGTCAGGTTGTACTCGTACTCGTACCCGCACCCGCCTATACGGCGGTTAGGGTACGGGAATAATTATGTGGAACCATACCCGCTGGGTACACGGGTACAGTTCCGTACCCGAACTCGCATTTGGCCACCTCTATATGGTTCGAGCAGTTGAACCAGTCGAACTATGGTTGAACCGTTTAATAAATTTCCAAAAATTTCTTGGTCTAGAGCCAAAATATTTTATGTAACGCCCTGGGCCTACCGGGTGGGAGCCCGTTACGCTACGGTGGCAAGTTGTTAGAGAGTCCATTGAGTCCATACTTATATTGTCATGACATCCCATACTTATTCGATATGTGATGTCACAATCTCCCCCCATTGAATATACAACGTCTTCATCGTGTCTTACATGCATGACTGCCCCCGGACCCATGGAGTTAGCCCAGAGTCAGCTCTGATACCATTTGTAATGCCCCAGTACTACGGGGTGAAAGCCCGTTACGATACGGTGGCACAATGGGCCCGCTAACAACTATTTAGAGTTCGTCCTCGCTTTGTTAAAATAGCATATATATATATATATTATATATATATATATATATAATATAAAATATATAAATATATAGATTTTAGATAAATAAGAATGGAGGCCGCAGGTAATGCCACGTAAACATATGAATTAACGTGGTACTCCGAATCCGCTGCGGAATTATATATAAGATAAAAAAAATAGTGAAAAATATCTTTTTCTCCCATTTCCATTAAAGAGAACACACTTAATTTTTTTATTTTTTAAGGAAAAAAATATAGACAAAATATAAAACGACTTCTATCTTACTACCTCCGTCTCATTTAAGTAAACCTGTATTCTGTTTCGGTCCGTCTCAACTAATAGACATATTTCCTTAAATGGTAAAGAATACTTGACTACAATTAACTCTCTCTCCTCAGAATTAATTATGACCACACAATCTACACTCTCTTGATTCTTGTATCTACAGGAACCGTCCCTACTTAAATGAGACGGAAGTAGTATGAGTTATGCCCTTGGATAGATGAAACATGTTAATAAAGCATTCATCAATTCAAAACACACGTCCGAGGCATTTAACTACTAGGAATTAGATTTACATTAGCACGTAGAATCTCATCTGAATCTGGCTGCGTAGTTTGCCTCGAAGCCGTTGACTGATGTAGTCCCGATCAGGTCGTTCCTCATCTAGATGACCGATATCTATTCTCCGAATTGCAGCGCAGTTATCTGAAAAGTACGTCGCCAATTCCACGAGAAGATCAGTTAAGTCTGAAAACATTTCAAAATTAAAGACATTGAGATGCTGGTGCGGGGATCTCTCCACGTTGGTTATATCTTCCACCATTGCACTTGGATCACCGACCGTGTCTAATACCTGCACTTGCAAGAAATATGGTTGCATATAATGGAAAAAAATGATGGGAAAACAGCACAAAGGTGTGGCCATAGTGGAGTATAACCGACCTGAAATGTGAATTCCTCAAGACAAGGAGACGCCCATATTAGATCAGTTAGTCGAGGGAGACTACAATTATTGACTGGAACACAGTGAATGAACAACTTCTTCAAGTTGGGCATGCGAGATAACACGTCTGTATAAAGCAGCTGCAGAAATAACAATGAATCAAAACTGAAAGAAGTAGATGTATGAAGCATTGAAGCTACATTTCAATGTCTGAAGTAGTCGAACCTTGAAATGAGAGAAGTTTAACTTGAGAATCTGCAGTTGGGAAATGCAAGTGATATGTAGTACAGGAAATTCGGGACTTAAACACACCAGATCAGCCTCAACAAGTTCGGGGACATTCTCAAACACCAGCTTCCCTACCGTATGGGGGAACCTAAACGATGTAAGATTCGGAGCAGAAACTTGTAGGGATATTGCACCTTCGCAGCCTAGTAAATCTAAGCGCTTTAACATGAGTTTTGCGCCACAAACATTAATATCAGACGTCAAAGGCGCCTTATAGATCGTCAATTCCTCCAACAAGGGGCAATTACATAGGAACAGCTCGATATCTTCACCGCTCACTATCAAAAACTTTAGGCTCAATCTCTTGAGGGATTGGCATAGGAATGGACTACTCATCTCTCTCAACGACTCCTCAAGGACAACCATAACCGAATAAAGGGTGAACGTGAAGTCCAATTCCAAAACCTCGACTGGTCTCGAGGAAACAAATTCAAGCCACTTAGTGACCGCGGACTTATCTGATTCGCGTACACTAAAAGATACACTGAACTGTTTCAAGGAGGGGGCTTTATGCGACTGGATAACAGAGTTTACAACCTCGCATAAATTCACATCATTATCAAAATCACCACCGTAGAAGTTGAGATAAGGGCAGAGCATCCACAAATCCAACCATCGAGAGGAAAGAACACTAGTGGCCACCGATTCTCTCACGGTTAGTATAGACAGTATGGCAAGGATAATTTGATCGGGCAACTGACTTATTCTATCAGAGTGGAGATTGAATTTGAGATTAGGGATTTTCTTCCATAAACCTAACCATCGAGAAGAAAGAAGGGTAGTGGCGGCGGCATTCCTCACAGGTAGGGAAGACAGTATCAGAAACATAATTTCATCAGGCAATTCACTAATCCTATCAACTCCGCCATCGATTCTCGGAGCACGCTATCATACAAAGCAGTAGGGCTGAGCATAAGAAACCGAAAAACTGAACCGACCGACTATCCAGACCGAATCCGATTCGAAAATATGGGTAACCGAACCGTATGGTTCGGTTTTTATTTCTAATTTTCAAAACCCGACTCTAACGGTTCGGTTTCGGTTTCTATGTCTAAAAAACCGACGGTTAACCGAACCGGTACCAATTAAATAAATATATTATATTATATTATATTACTAATAAAGTTTGAGAGAAGATCACCTGATTATAAGTATTGATGGAGCCAAAAGTTAATAAGCAATTGAAGGTAGCTCGACCCCAGCCAGGGGCTCTGCCCCTTGGACCCCGCTATCGGGGGCGCTGCCCCCGAACCCCCGCCATGCCGACGTCGTCGCTGAGGCACCACCGAGCACCGAGCCAACATTGCCACGAAGCATGACGCCGACCTCTCAACGCTGACTCATCAAGAAAAGCCCCGAAGAATGTCTTCTCGCGAAGGTCAATTCTAATTTCTTTTATTAGTTATATGTATATATATATATATGTATATATATATTAAAGCCAATCCTCGTCTCACAACGAGAAAGAGCTACCTAAAATTTAAACGCGCGTAGGGAGACCACTCCTATCGATAAATTCGACAAACAAGGAACACGAAAGCCGAAACTTCTTCTTTAGATGAAGTGGCTATGAAAGCCGAAACTTCGTCTTTAGATGAAATGGCTAATCGAAAGCCGAAACTTCATCTCTAGATGAAGTGGCTAATCGAAAGCCGAAACTTCATCTTTAGACGAAGTGGCTAATCGAAAGCCGAAACTTCATCTCTAGATGAAGTGGCTAATCGAAAGCCGAAACTTCATCTTTAGATGAAGTGGCTAATCGAAAGCCGGAACTTCGTCTCTAGATGAAGTGGCTAATCGAAAGCCGGAACTTCATGCCGGAACTTCATCTCTAGATGAAGTGGCTAATCGAAAGCCGAAACTTCGTCTTTAGATGAAATGGCTAATCGAAAGCCGGAACTTCGTCTCTAGACGAAGTGGCTAATCGAAAGCCGAAACCTCGTCTTTAGATGAGGTGGCTATTTTAAAGCCAAAACTTCATCTTTAGACGAAGTGGCTATTTCAAAACCGAAACTTCGTCTTCGAACGAAGTGGTTAACTTTAAGCCAAAACTTCGCCTTACAACGGAGTAGAGCTATTTAAAAGCCTAAACTCGTCTAAGACGAGTACGAGCTAGCATTTCGACTTCATCGAAATTCCAATTTCGATGGGGCAAGGCAATTCAAGTTCGACCTCAAATCACACCGTCACTTCTATGTCTTTTTGGGGAGGGATGTGATAGGATGTGGCCCAGAAGAAATAGAAGTGAAACCCAATATCAAGCCCAAGAAAAATTAGGGTTAGGGTTATGTAAATCCTCTATAAATAGAGGAAAGAAACCTTGTAAAAGGGGACAGAAAGTATTCGAATAAAATTCATACTCTTGCTCCGTGGATGTAGATCTCACAAAAGATCGAACCACGTAATTTTCTGGTGTTCTTTTACATTCTCTCTACGCTATTTAATTTCCCCAAGAAAATCAAGATCCAACACTCAACAAATAAGGAAAGGGGATAGAATTAACAACTTATAAATTTTTGAAACATTTAAAAACATCCATGATCAAGGCACTTTCCTAATGGTTCTGTCCATGAAGCTCTTTAGCATGAGTCGGGCTGTGAAAAATTTATAAACTTTTTTTTATATCGGAAAATTTTATAACCTATTATATACGAGTATATTTTATTCATGGAGTATATAAATGCTGCGATAATCTTAACCTTTTATTCTGTTGATTAATCTTTTTTGTTACTTTTATAGTGTAATCTATAATTATTTACCTTAATGTATGCAGTTATTCAAAATAAATTCAAAGTTGTTGTCAAATTGAACTGAACACGATTTAATCATGGAAATAAAAAAAGAGCAAAAAATATATAAATAATCAGTTATAAATATTTTGACAATTTATTTATAAGTTCTTAATATATGTTACGGAGTATACAATATCTTAAAAAATTTTGTAACATTTTAAAACATCCACGATGAGGACACTTTCCCAGAGGCTCTCTCCATAGGGATCTCTAGCGAGAGTGGGAGGCCGTGGCAAAATTATGACCTTTAATTAAGTATACATTGAACGGAAAATTTACATTTTAATCAACAATAATTTAGGTATTGACAATATATTTCATGACGATAGTAAATTGTACAAATAAAAATTAAGTTGCAACGACAATAGTTAAGTACTCCCTCTGTTTTCTCTGATTTGGCCTGTTTTATTATTATATACCACTCATACAATAAATAAACAAGCCAAGTCAGAGAAAACCGATGGAGTACACAACAAAAAGAAAAGTTTGTTTTATCAACAATAATTTATACATGAACAATATACTCAATTATAACAGTAAATTACTTGTGAAATCGTAAAATAAATTGATGCATAAAGCGAGACTCATAAGCTGATAGTAGTATGTAAATTTAATTGTGTTTTATAAAGATGAGTAATTTCAATCATGCGTTATTAATTTTGATTAATTTAAGTTAAGCCCAATAAAAATTTATATTATCCAAAAAAAATTGAAGTAAATCCACCCAAAAAGAGAAAAGGTAAAATGAAGTTCAAGATTTTGGTAAAAGTAGATTCCCTTAAAAAGAATTTTGTTTTTTTTTTTTCCTAAATACTTTTACGATATGTTCTCTTTGATGAAAAAATGAAATGAGAAAATAAAAGAATAATGTAATTTTTTATTTCATTATGTGATTTTATTCTATGTGTTTTAAGTTAAAAAAATAGACTTGACATGTTGGGAAAATATTACTCCGTAGCAATGATTGGCAAAATACTAATATCATAAATTAGAGTGAAATAGTGAGAAAAAAGTTACCAGGAAAATTATCCATGTCAGGGGAAAAAAAAAATAATCTATCATATGCAACCACGGAAACTAATTGATCATACACAATAAGGAAAAAATTGAGAAAATTATTGAAAAATGAGAAAAATTGTGAAAAATATTTCTCTCACTCCCATTTATATGCCCTTGGATAGATGAAACCCAGTAACAATAAAGCATTCATCAATTCAAAACTAGAGAGGCATTAAACTACTAGGAATTAGATTACATTAGTTCGTGGAATCTCATCTGAATCTGGCTGCGTAGTTTGCCTCGAAGCCGTTGTCTGATGTCGTCCCGATCGACATCATCTAGATGACTGATATCTATTATCCGAAGTGCAACGCAGTTATCTGAAAAGTAAGTCGCCAATTCCACCAGAAGATCAGTTTCGTATGAATACATTATAAAATTAAGGACCTTGAGATGCTGGTGCGGGGATCTCTCCACGTTGATTATATCTTCCAACATTGCACTTGGATCACCGACTGCGTCTAATATTACCTGCACTTGCAAGAAATATGGTTGCATATAATTAAAAAACAAAAAAGCATGGGAAAACAGCACAAAGGTAAGGCCATAGTAGAGTATAGCCAACCCGAAATGTGAATTCTTCAAGACGTGGCGACGCCCATATTAGATCAGTTAGTCGAAAGAGACTACAAATACTAACTCGGGGCCAGCTAATGAACAACTTCTTCAAGTTGGGCACGTGAAGAAACATGTATGTGGAAAGCAGCTGCAGAAATGACAATGAATCATAACTGAAAGAAGTATATGTATGGATGTAGCTATATGTACGATGCCTGAAGTAGTCGAACCTTGGGATGATGGAAGCTTAACTTGAGAATCTGCAGTTGGGAAATGTGAGTGATATGTTGTACAGGAAATTCTGAACTTAAAGCCATCAAATCAGCCTCAACAAGTTCAGCACCATGCTCAAGCACCAGCTTCCCTACCTCAACGCTAATTTATTTTTATTAA
The DNA here is from genome assembly GCA_001642375.2 of Mentha longifolia. Classification (NCBI taxonomy): domain Eukaryota; kingdom Viridiplantae; phylum Streptophyta; class Magnoliopsida; order Lamiales; family Lamiaceae; genus Mentha; species Mentha longifolia. Next base: position 16,042,755 of record CM038115.1, on the reverse strand, counting down.
CTCCTAAATTTCCAATCTACATTTTTATTTGATTTTACAAATTACTATAAATTAAAAAAAATTCATTTTTCCATTCTTTTTAAAAAAAATTAAATTTAAATTTATTAATTTCTTTTTAACTTATACACTCACGTCGTCCCACTTATTATGATCATCTTTTAAGGCACAATATTTTAGAATAGCTTAATTATTAGATAAAGTGTAATGTTTGTAATAACCTGATTTTTCAATTCTCTTGTAAAGCTATTTTTAAAAGTTTTTCTTAGTTTGTAAGTTCAAAAATTTAAATTACTTGGTCTATTTTTATTTGATCAAAAGATCAAATTTCCAAAATAAATAAATAAATAAAAAAATCAATAGTATATGCTTTTTAAGTATTACCCTTCCGTGGTACGGAGTCAAATTCTAGAAAATTCATTTCTAAGGATACTCAAAATTCGGGGGTCAAAGAGTTTTAGAAAACGTTCTTGGTGGAAAAAAATGTGAATGAAAGACCTCACGGATAAGTAATTCGACCCATTCACATCCAGATCATGAATGTTTGGAATCCATATTATGCAGGGAGACATTGCTTTTGCCAATTCGAATTGAAGGATGATAGAAAATCGGTCTATTTCCGGCATCATATCCATAGTTAGCCATTTCACTTAAAATGACACATTACAATAGTGACTTTTCTAGCACGTTTTTCCACGCTTCTTGATGATGGGTTTTAAGATTGATTTTTGAAGGATTCTTTCTTTTACGGGATACTACGACAGTCGTAGTATCCCGTAAAAGAAAGAATTCTTCAAAAATCCATCTTAAAACCCATCAACGAGAAGCGTGGAAAAGCGTGTCAGAAAAGATAAAAAAGAAAAGTATCATTTTATATGAAATGGAGGGAGTAATTCAAATCATACTGGAATGCATGGAGATGGGTGAATATGTGAAGGTTAAGACTAGAAGGGTTTATACTTTTGCCATTTTGAGAACGAGCTATTGTCAATGGGACGGAATATCATTTAAATGCATTAACAACTTATAAAATTTTTATCATATTATATCTTATAAACTCTTGAAACACTTTAACACATTCACAACGAGGGCACTTTCCCAAAGGCTCTCTCCAATGGTCTCTCTATCGAGAGTCGGGCTGTGGCAAATTTAGAGTACCTTCAAGGTGACTTTCAATAACTTTTGAAGGTTTGGTGAAAGTTATTTTTCCAACTTTCAACTATTGTAACCAGGTTTCATTTTTGAAAGTTGAAAGCCCAACTTTCAATTTTGGAAGTTGGTTTCATGAAGAAAAGTGGGAGGTGATGAGCACGTATGAATTCATTGGAATGTCATATACACTCGCGTGTGTATCAATGCAAGTGAGGCTTTCTTGTGTTTTTTTTTTCCCCTCTCTCTTCCTTTTGGCTTCTATTTATCAAATTTGTTCATTGTAGATTCAATAAAACATATTCAATATGCATCTTGAATTAAAGATTACAAGGATAGCTTCAATTCAACACTTATCTCAGAAACTACCACAACTTATGTGATTCAAATGCTCACAACCAACTTCAATATGATCTAACCACGCACATATGGGAATAATATATTTCAAGAGCTTGAAAAATGAAATATTTGTAGTTCAATTCATGTAATTTCAGTAAAGCTGGTTGAAATCTTAGTTAATAACACGAATTATATTATTAATATTTATGAAAGGTTCATATATTTTTAATTTAAATTTATTACTATTATGAAAAATTAAATAATTATTTCATCAATAATATATACAAGTAAAATGATTAAATATATATATATATATATATATATATATATATATATATATATATATATAGTGTATTTATAGTGGGTCTTACAAAAAAGTTGAAAGTTGAATTTATTTATTGAAGAAAAAAAATAATGAGAATTGAATGGGGCCCAAATAATGATGTGTCATTAGTGAAAGTTTAGAAGTTGAGTTTATAAATGGAGCACCCTTATAGCCTTCATTTTCTTTTCTTTTTTCCCCTTTGATTTTCTTCCTTAAGGCTAATTAATTAATGTGATATAAACTATCCCACCATACTCCAATCTTTAACACTTTATATCTCATTTACGTGAAATTAGTTTTGAACATATAAATATATTACCTTAATCTACTCTTGGAATAGATTAATAATCTATTATTTAATTTAATAAATAAATTAAATATAAATTATTCTTATTAGTACAATATATATGTATTTTTTTCCTCTCATCATAAGGAACTAGTTCCTCGGTTCCCTATTCGTATGAAAATTTTCGTTTACAAACATCTCAAGATTCGTGTTAAGACTAAAAATAACAAATACTCCTATTATTTTGTATACCTTCTTATTTAGGCGCGCTATTTTATTCCTTCTGCCAATGATTTCATACACTTTATATCTCTTCAGATTCGAGATAAAACCAAAAATAGCAAAGATTATTTTATACTATTCTCTCAGTAGTATTACAAAATCTTAAAATTACACCGTGCTTACAAAATACTGTAAGTCTGTAACCAAACTGTAACTATGGTCAAGACTCGAGACATGGAGTAATTAGTTGTAGCATGATAACCTTAGACTTCAAATTCAACTACTTAGCGGGAAAATTACATTCTCCCATTCTCCCCCCACGCCGCCCTCACCACTCGCCGCCGCCGCCCGCCGTAAACACGATGAAGAGATGCCGGCCATCACGATCCATACAAAAAGAGACGGCGGACGTTGCTGACATAGAAGATATCAGTTTCAGCGGAAAAGAAATTCAAGAAATAAGGGCTTCGTTGCTGCAATGGTACGCCGAGAATCGAAGGGATTTACCTTGGAGAAGAATCAGCAGCGGAGAAAATGAAGTTGGTAGTGAACAGAGAGAAAGGAGGGCGTATGCTGTGTGGGTGTCCGAGGTGATGCTCCAGCAAACTAGGGTTCAGACTGTCATGACTACTACAATCGATGGATGCAGAAATGGCCTACGATCCACCATCTTGCTCAGGCAACTATAGAGGTATGTTAATTGATTTCTTATTTTTTCCCCCATGTTCAACTGAATAATTTGCGATGTTCCTCCATTGTTGTTTGAGCAGGAGGTGAATGAGATGTGGACGGGTTTGGGCTACTATAGGCGTGCTCGGTTTTTACTTGAGGTAAGAAGTGTTTGTAGGGATGTAACCTTAATTTACAATCGAATTTTGTTAATTCCACGAAAGAGCTTCCTAGGTCTCTATCCACTGCTGTTGAGATGGGATTGGTGGCTAGTTCTGTGTTTATTGAAGGGGGAATTTGGGGTTTATAGATGTATAAATTCTCCCATCAATGTGAGTCTATAGAGATTAACACAAAATTCAAATGAGCAAATGAATCCCCATGTACCATGTAATCCTTTTTCTCCCGTTGAAAATGTTTGCACTGCTAGATTGCTGAGAAAAGGAATAAAAGTAAACTTTTTTTCACATTATGCTTTTGGAAATATTTTACTGGGAAATGGAGTTCTTTCCTGAAATCTAAATCTACCATGTTTCATGATATACAGCTTGAGAAATATGTGTTTTCTCCAGCATCTTTATTATTTTATGGACTGAAACAGAAGTTCCTCTTCAATTAGACTTACTGTTCAGAAATGTTGTAGGGAGCTAAAATGATTGTCGAAGGGGGAAGTGAGTTCCCAAAAACAGCATCTTCTCTTCAGATGGTCAAAGGGATTGGAAACTACACTGCAGGAGCAATTGCAGCTATTGCCTTTGATGAGGTTAGTTAGGTACATCTTGCTTTTGTACTATGATGAACTTGTCTGGTAGTAAAATGACGTGATAGTTCTATTCAGGCGGTGACAGTGGTCGATGGAAATGTAGTTAGAGTGATTACCAGATTGAAAGCCATATCAGCCAATCCAAAAGACTCAAAAACAGTCAAGACTAAAGACTCAAAAACAGTCAAGCTCTTGAGTTTTGCGGTGCTGCTACTTAGAGACGAAAGTTGTTTTATCTTTGGGGACGATACTCTATTACCGAGAGTACTACCGGGACGTATTTCGTCTTGTGGAAAGAGGGCTTTCCTCGACTCGACTTTTAGTTCATAGTTTTTGTTCATAATTTACGTTGTAATTTTTGTACGCCCGACAAGTTCGTTTGTACCTCATTTTCCAACACAATGCTTGAACATGCTCCATCACCACCAATCAGTGTCTTTGAGAATCGAGATATGCACTCTAAGTTCTCAATCAATTTTCTAAAGGAAGACAGAGATAAATAGGAAGACACCTCATTGTGCAATGAGAGCACAATTTCACCAAGCTCTGACAGCAATTTCCACCGGCGGTGACGTCAAGAAATTCAGAGAGATAGGGAAAATGTACAGTGTCGACCTCTCGAGTGCCCCCCTAAAGCTCCCCTCAAGCGGTGTTCACTAATATTTTCGCAAACCGCAAGTGTACGGGTGTTATTATAGATAGGGAAGTAAGGTCGTAATTTCACGGAGATTGAATAACCAAAGTGGAAGCGACTGATTCATCATCTTGCATAACGCACCCTTCATGACGATATATTTCATCAACAAAAATTTACATTTAATCAACAATAATTTAGGTATAACAGTATATTTCATGACGATAGTAAATTGTACAAATAAAATTACGTTTCAACGATAATAGTTAAATACACAACAAAGAGAAATAAATTACATATGCAATTGTAAAATAAATTGATGCATAAAGCGAGACTCATAAGCTGACGTGTAAGGAATATTTTGGAGATAATAGTAGTATGTAAATTTAATTGTGTTTTATAAAGATGAGTAATTTCAATCATACATTAGAAACTTTGATTAATTTAAGTTAAGCCCTTACAAAAATTTATATTATCCAAAAAATGAAATAAATCCACCCAAAAGAGAAAAGATAAAACGTATAAGAGTCGATTCCCTTAAAAAGAATTTATATTATCAAAATCTTGAAATACGTATTTCAAGATTTTGATAAAAGTCCTTAAAAAGAATTTGGTTTTTTTTTCTATATTCTTTTACGACATGTTTTCTTGGATGAAAAAATGAAATGAGAAGATAAAAAAATAATGTTAAAAAAAAACAAAAGATAAAAAAATAATGTAATTTTGTATTAGGGTATTGGCAAATAAATATAGGAATTTTTACAAAATTTTGGTTTTTTACACGAACTTTAAGAGGCGTCAAATAAATACACGAACTTTCAAATCGTTATGATTTTCCATTCCGGCCAAAATTGAATCATAGCTGGCAAAATCGATCCAACGTGGCAAACTAATGACCAAAAGTCCAAAACGACATCGTTTTGACATTAATTTTTAAAAAAAAAAAACAAAAAAATTATTTAAAATCCACACCACTCTATCTCTCTCACCTCACCAGTTTCTCTCTTTCTTTCTCAGTCGCCATTTACCCTGTGGCCTCCTTCCTCTACCTGCATCTCCTCTCCTGCTCACCGTCCTCCTCCCCACCTTCTCTTCCGCTGCCAGAATGGAAGAAACCTCATTCCAACTACCAACTCATATTTGAAACTATCCAAGTCTGAGTTTATACCTCTTTTTGCAGCAATTTGGTCGCAAATCATGATATGCAACACTTCATTGGTTCAATGTGTTGGAAATTTAGTTTTTGACAAAATAAATAATAATTAATATTTAATTTATTAATTAAATTAAATATTAAATTATTGATCTACTCGTGGAGTATGAACGTGGTATATTTATATGCTCAAAACCGATTTTCGGTGAGTGAGATATAAATGTTCAAAGTTTGGTGGAAGTTACTTCATTATTTAATGAAGTGAGAGGTATACCACATCGAATAAATATTGATGTGGTGTGATGTTTAAAAGTATTTAAACATGTGGGCTTAGAATCAAGTGGGCTAAGTAAGTGGATAAGTGTGTGGTTGGGCTCTCGCGTGAACACGCACTCGACGGCACGGACGGCTCCAGCGTGGGCTCAGGCCTCGGGGTTCGGGACCGTGGACTTGGATCTTAGCAATTGGTCCTTTGGGCTTTGGGCTTGAGCTTGTGCCTTGATTGCTTAATTTTTTGGACCTCCAAATATAAGGCAAATGGGCCTAACAAGCTTGGCCCAATTTTGACTAACCCTAGCCCAATCTATTGAGCCGATCTGTACGTCCAGGTTCAGTCTGCCCGTTGGTCAGCTGTAACATGTGGGCTTAGTATCAAGTGGGCTAAGTAAGTGGATAAGTGTGTGGTTGGGCTTTCGCGTGAACACGCACTCAATCCGTCCGTGCCGGACGGCTCGGGCTCGGGCCTCGGGTTTCGTGGCCGTGGACTTGGATCTTGACAATTGGTCCTTTGAGCTTTGGGCTTGAGCTTGGGCCTTGATTGCTTATTTTTTTGGACCTCCAAATATAAGGCAAATGGGTCTAACAAGCTTGACCCAATTTTGACTAACCCTAGCCCAATGAATCGAGCCGACCTATACGTCCACGTTCATTCTGCCCGTTGGTCAGCTGTAACATATGGGCTTAGTATCAAGTGGGCTAAGTAAGTGGATAAGTGTGTGGTTGGGCTTTCGCGTGAACACACACTCGATCCGGCCCCGCTGTCCGTGCCGGACAGCACGGATGGCTCCGGCTCGGGCCTCGGGGTTTTGGGTTTCGAGTTTCATGGCCGTGGACTTGGATCTTGACAATCGGTCATTTGGGTGGTCCTTTGGGCTTTGGGCTTGAGCTTGAGCCTTGATTGCTTAATTTTTTGGACCTCCAAATATAAGGCAAATGGGTCTAACAAGCTTGGCCCGATTTCGACTAACCCTAGCCTAACAAATCGAGCCAGCCTGTACGTCCAGGTTCATTCTGCCCGTTGGTTAGCTGTAACAGATAACTGTTACGTTTCAGCCATTACTCCACCTTGCTGAAACCGTAAAAAACAGCCATTTGGCTGATTAATGCCATAATGGCATCGATGACCCTCCAGGTGAGACTTGCCTATAAATAGGTTGCAGGCAGGCACTTTAGAGACACAACCAAAACATTCTCTCTGCATATCTTTGAGCCTTCTTCCTCATTTTTCGAGCTCTTTCCTCGCCTTTCTTCCAGTTCGTCGGAGCTCTTAAGTTTTGCGGTGCTGCTACTTAGAGACGAAAGTTGATTTATCTTTGGGGACGATACTCTATTACCGAGAGTACTACCGGGACGTATTTCGTCTTGCGGAAAGAGGGCTTTCCTCGACTCAACTTTTAGTTCATAGTTTTTGTTCATATTTACGTTGTAATTTTTGTACGCCCGACAAGTTCGTTTGTACCTCATTTTCCAACACAATGCTTGAACATGCTCCATCACCACCAATCAGTGTCTTTGAGAATCGAGATATGCACTCTAAGTTTTCAATCAATATTCTAAAGGAAGACAGAGATAAATAGGAAGACACCTCATTGTGCAATGAGAGCACAATTTCACCAAGCTCTGACGGCAATTTCCACCGGCGGTGACGTCAAGAAATTCAGAGAGATAGGGAAAATGTACAGTGTCGACCTCTCGAGTGCCCCCCTAAAGCTCCCCTCAAGCGGTGTTCACTAATATTTTCGCAAACCACAAGTGTATGGGTGTTATTATAGATAGGGAAGTAAGGTCGTATTCCACGGAGATTGAATAACCAAAGTGAGTACCAATTCGATTTATTATCCTCTATCCAGAACTACCAATTTATAGGAAAATTTTATAAACTAAAAATAATGCAAATAAAAGAAATAAAATAAAATAAACAAGATTGAGAAAACCAAATACTAAAAGATTATTCTAAGGTTTCGGTTTCAATGGACATGCAAACTCAAACTCATTTAAATCAATCAATCACATAAAAGATTCGACTCTTACTAGAACAATCTCGATATAAGTTTAAACCTACTTCCGTAGTACCTAAACCGTGGATCGCATGCTAGAATTGTTGTGTCCAACTAATTACTAAAACATGCAACTCCTAAAATCTCAAAGGAGTAAAGGTTCTCACAAAAATCTCAAGATCTTCCGACTTTATTGAAGTGTGTGTCCTACGTTCCAATTCTAATATTAATTCTCTACTTCCGTCTATTGAATTAACACAAATAATGATCAAACAATTAAGCAAACAACAAGCACAAGAATATAGAAATCAAGAGAAGGTCGTGATTGATTAATAAAAATCAATTTGAATCTACAAAATCCATCTAATCTATAATCCTAGAATAAAAAAAAGCTAGCCACTCATATTCATAAAAACAAATCTAAAATAAAAAATGAAAGAAAACTGTATGAAAAAAACTTGATACAAAACTAGATGAAGGAAAACTTCGATATCCTATATATAGTTTTAGACTAGGTCTAATTCAATAAAAAAAACAAAAAGAAAACAAAACAAAAATAAAAATAAAATAAGAGAAAAACACGGATGGTACAAGTGATGCCGAGACGCGGCCCGAGAAAAGATGAACGTGGGCGCATGTTTATAGGCGCGGTTAACAAGCCATGTTCGCATAATTGGATACTTCGAAATGCAGGTGGCGACAATAGAAGCACGGCCGCAGAAATTTGAGGCGTGGATGATATGCTTCAACATGGATTTGGGCTTCATGGTTAAGGGTTTAGGGTTTAGGGTTTAGGAAGACGCGGAATTGGATGATGAAGCGCTTCATTTATTTTCTTTTTTTTTTTAATTTCATTTTATTTGTTTTTTTTTTTTTTTCTTTTTAGCTTTCGTCTTTTTTTTTATAGCTTGATTCTCCGATTTTTCAAAATGCATTTTTTCTTTGTGTTTTTTCTACAAAATCAACAAAAACAAGAGCAAGCATAATATCCTCGAATATAAGAAAATCACATTTAAACACTAAACTTAATCGCAACTTCTCCATTAAAAATAAGACTTTAAGCACATAGAACACGTAGGAAATCCGTGTTTATCAAGCGGCCCTCATCTTCCCAGCACAACAGCGGATCTGCTAGATCCGGCCAAAAGTACAGTGACGCCGGAGTTGAAGCTTTTTGCTGCAGCGCCTCGCTGAGCGGTCATCCTCCCTCCACCATACCGTCTTTCGATTTTGCCGCCGTCATAGGGCCAGCTAAATCGCCAGAAAGTCGAGGGTGTTGAGGACTGATTTTGGTGATTTGGATTTGGGATTTGGGGCTAGAACACAGATTAAGAAAACTCAAGTGAAAGGAAGAGTCTAGGGGCAGCGCCGATGAATGGTGACGGTGGCTGGTATCGGACGCCGGTGATTCAAGGAAGGAGACGAAGGTCGCTGTGAGGGAGAAAGAGGGAGTGGGGTTTACGATTGAGTCAGCCCAGATGAAGAGAGAGAGAGAGGCGAGAGATGAGGAAGAAAGAGTAGAGAGTACTTTGTGATTTTACACGAAACGACTTCGTTTTTCTCAATTCTATACGACGTGGTTTCATTTCGCCGTCGGTCATCGCCAGCTCGACAATCCAATTGCCACGTCGGATGGGAAATTGGGAATTAGGAGAAAACGTAACGATTTGAAAGTTCGTGTAATTATTTGACACCTCTTAAAGTTCATGTGAAAAACCAAAACCTCGTAAAAGTTCGTGTATGACCCCTTTTTTAATTTCATTATGTGATTTTATTCTATGTTTTCTAAGTTAAAAAATAGACTTGACATGTTGGGAAGATATTATTCCGTATCAATGATTGGCAAAATACTAATATTAAAAATTAGAGTAATGCTCCTTTACCCACCGTGAACATGCTTAATATGCCTACAAATGAGGTGGTGGCATAATATTTAAGGAAAAAAATTAATTAGTATAGGTTAGTGACAAAAAAAGTTACCCAGGAAAACTATCCATGTTACGAAGAAAAAAATTAATCTATCCTATGCAACCACGGAAATTAATTGATCATACACAAATACAATAAGGAAAATAATTGAGAAATTTTTTACAAAATCTCACTCCCATTTTTATGCCCTAGGATAGATAAAACCCCAGTAACAATAACACATTCATCAATTCAAAAACTAAAAATTCAACAGTTAATACACACGTCCGAGGCATTAAACTATTGGGAATTAGATTACTTTCGTTCATGGAATCTCATCCGAATCTGGCTGCGTAGTTTGCCTCGAAGCCGCTGTGTGATGGCCACTATCTAGATGACTGGTATCTATCATCCGAAGTGCAACGCAGTTATTTGAAAAGTACGTCGCCAATTCCACCAGAAGATCAGTTTCGTATGAATACATTACGAAATTAAGGACCTTGAGATGCTGGTGCGGGGATCTCTCCACGTTGATTATATCTTCCACCATTGCACTTGGATCACCGACTGCGTCTAATATTTACCTGCACTTGGAAGAACTATGGTTGCGTATAATATAAATAAAAGGATGGGAAAACAGCACAAAGGTAAGGCCATAGTAGAGTATAGCCAACCTGAAATGTGAATTCTTCAACATGTTAGATCAATTAGTCGAAAGAGACTACAATAACTAACTCGGGGCCAGCTAATGAACAACTTCTTCAAGTTGGGCACGTGAAGAAACATGTATGTGGAAAGCAGCTGCAGAAATGACAATGAATCATAACTGGAAGAAGTATATGTATGGATGTAGCTATATGTACGATGCCTGAAGTAGTCGAACCTTGGGATGATAGAAGCTTAACTTGAGAATCTGCAGTTGGGAAATGTGAGTGATATGTTGTACATGAAATTCTGAACTTAAAGCCATCAAATCAGCCTCAACAAGTTCAGCACCATGCTCAAGCACCAGCTTCCCTACCTCAACGCTAATTTATTTTTATTAACTCCTAAATTTCCAATCTACATTTTTATTTGATTTTTACAAATTACTATAAATTAAAAAAAATTCATTTTTCCATTCTTTTTAAAAAAATTAAATTTAAATTTATTAATTTCTTTTTAACTTATACACTCACGTCGTCCCACTTATTATGATCATCTTTTAAGGCACAATATTTTAGAATAGCTTAATTATTAGATAAAGTGTAATGTTTGTAATAACCTGATTTTTCAATTCACTTGTAAAGCTATTTTTAAAAGTTTTTCTTAGTTTGTAAGTTCAAAAATTTAAATTACTTGGTCTATTTTTATTTGATCAAAAGATCAAATTTCCAAAAAAAATAAATAAAAAAAAATCAATAGTATATGCTTTTTAAGTATAAAAAAAATGAATATGATTTTAATACTCCCTCCGTCCCAAAGATAACATCATTTTTTTTTATAATAATTGTAGTGCCTAGATGCCTTCTAGGCAGCCGATTTGCCTTCTTTTAGAACACTGGCTACGAGTGGGGCAGTGGCCTCAATATTTTTATTTTTCTTACTTGTTACTAATACTATTATCAAATGCCCACCGTCACAATTTCAATGTTTATAACTTAATTCATTCTATGCCATATTTTTGTTTTTTCAAAAATATAATTATGAAAAAAATAATTAAATCCGGCCCTATTGAATCCCAGGTTACGTTTGTTTTTTTTTTCCCCATTCATAGTAGAAGTCCCGCGAAAGTAATAACTGACAATTGATCGTGATGAATTAATAATTTTCTAATCGCCAACCAATTGAATAAACTATTAATGCAAAAATCTTGATATTGCAATATATATATTGTCACCCCACCAAAATATTTATATTTGTCGAGTTCGGCAGTCGTTGTCCCAATGCCTTAGCAATTGGATCCACCATTCCACCGCTCTCTCTTTCATACTTTATTATTGTATTTCGATTTTGATTTTGATTTTTCTATAACAAAGAGTTGATTCGAGTTGGAGTTTTTGTAGCGGGAAAAGAAAAATAAAGGATAATAAAAGTAACATTATGGTAAGATTTAGGGACAATAATGTAAATTCCCAAACATACTAATCTTTCTTCCTTTTTTGACTGTGCAAATTTCCTTATTTTTCTACTCTCATTCTTGACTTTCATGAAACGTTCCTTTATGCGCACAAATCTTGCGGTAATGGTGTTCAAACTTCAAAATAGAGAATTTAAGAGTAATATAGTATATAAATTTTGTCTTCTTTAGAAAATGGCCCACAACCATATCTGCATATTATGGTTTGAACACAAGTTGTATGACAAAATGACTCTTCCACCTCTGCCAACACCAACATCTCTCACTGCCGCTGCATATCTTTCTCTCTCCCCACTTTCTTCCACTCTTCTTCAAATCTTTCTTTCTCTCTCCCAAACTCCTGATTCCACGTTAGATCGTTGTGAATGGTCAGTCTATTGATTTCCCTTTGTACGACTAGTTCTGTTATTTGTTAATAAAATAAACATTATATTTATAGAATTATGCTTCATATTTAGTTAAGCTAGGCTTATTTTCTGATAAACATCCATCATACTTGGCTTTCTTTAGGATTCTGCTTCATGCTTTATGTTAATTCCTTATGAATTTTGCAAAAGCTGCCTTCTAGAGCAGGGCAAAATAAAGTACAATAGGAGTAACATTTTAAGGGAAACAATAACCAACATATAATTATAGCACATCCCAGAAAAATTATTGAAATTAATTACAAAATACTTTATTACTATTTCAAAGAAAATTCCTGCGCGATAAATTAAATCGAGAATTCAAATTAATTGAACATAGTGGAGCAGAACGCTATATTTATAAGTTTTCTTTTTTTCTTTTTCTGAAACGTATTATGTAAAATAGTGGAGTAATATTTTCCGGAAAAAAAGAAAAGAAAAAAGAAGAAGCAACATAAAAATGATCAATAACAAAAGCAAGATGAATTGACGAAATATAAAATGACCAATACTAAGGACATTCACTACTGAAAATGGCAACAAGTTCAAAGAATTCTCCAAACTACCAAAATAAAAGCAAAACCAGAAAATAATAAATAGTCCGAGATGTTTGATAGAACACATGAGCAAACTATATATTATCCATGGATGTATGACGAGACATGATGTCGACGCTTTGTAGAATGTGGTCTAGTCTAGTCGTCCTCTATTTCTTCATTCCTTGAATCATATATAGGGAAAGACATTGAACTGTCCTGCATCAGCTACGATATTTAACATTATCCAACTCTTTGTATCCATATCGTAGACTACTAGATTACTGAGCTGCTCATCACCTTGTTCTACGAAAAAAAATCGACCACTTATCACAGCCACCGGCCGTTCAATACGAGGAGGCTCAGTAACAATGAACTCGTGATAGATGACCCAACCCTTACCCTCACCCTCCCACTTATACATTGTATATGTCCAGGGACCCGGACCACTCGAATAATACGGGTCCAACGGCTCCGACCGTCTCGGATAAATAGCGACACCTAAGCTATCATTGAAACTGAATAGCATGTAACAATAGTCCGGTCTGCTCAGTGGTGGTAGATGGAAGTGGTCGAATTGTTCCCGTGCAAAGTGAAATGAAACACAAGCCGTAGTATTAGGAGCATCAAAGCTATTACCGAGGAAAGCCTGCCAATAGCAACACCCTGTCCCCTCAACATATACAGTGTTCCCGGGGTGTAGAAAAGCATCGATGTTTGGAATATCCTTCCAAGAATCATCCTTGAGGGAATATAACTGTGTATACTCCTCGGAACCAGAAAAACAATCAAAACCAGATTCATTCTCTTCACAACTGACTCGGCCAAAATTCATCAAGACTTTATAGTCATTGCGGCTAGCATCATAGCCGATTCCACATCCACTAAAAATTGCCAAATTTGCAGGTGATACCAGATTGGAAGGAGGGGAAAGTTGTTTTATTTCTCTATTTTTTAAGTTAAAGATGGCGGAATTGCCTTCAGTATCATGAAAATATAGCATCCCTCGACAAATCATGCCATCAACAGACTTATCCTCTTGGAACGGAAGGTCGACATAATCTCTAGGAGCAGCATGCGGATCTTTAAGAGAATAAAAAGACAAACGATGCCCTGTACGAGAAGATTTCACAGCAACCACAAGCTCATCCATATCTATAAAAAATACTTATCATCTACATAATGAATTTCAAGTTCAAACACATTTATATAGAGACCATAGCTCTCGATAATAAAGGAAAAAGACAAGCATAATCAACATGAAAGCCTCTTGGAAAGTTTAAAGTGGTATGATGCTATCATCTATATATACACTTTTTTTTATACTATCAAGAGCTTTCCATAACCAAATATGAATCACTGGGTTATAGCCATATGAATAGAATTGTGGACAAAAGCATTGAATTTGAACAAGTTACAGAGATAGCACGGGTTAATCTCTACTTATTTTTTCTTTTTTCTTAACAATTCATGTGTTTTTGCATGGATGATCAGGCTCTGCTATATGGGATAACAATGCAACTACTTATAAGTATAACATGTCAATCTATTCCACTAATCTTGCAAATTTACTAAAAGTTAAGATCTAAATATTGAGATGTTGTAAGTAAAGTTCACCGGCGGCGGCGGGGAGGCGGAGTTGGTGGCCGATTTTCCTCTCGCTGTTTGGGATTGGGAATAGGGCTAGGGCTACGGCGCGTTGTTAATTTTCTCTCGTCTTTATTTTTCCTGAATTTCTCTCGTATTTTTGTGAATAAAATATTAGGTTGGGTTCTTTGAAGCGTTTTACCTTCCGGTTTATATATTATAGATACATTGAAATTAATTGTTGAGATTATTTATAATGCCAAATTAATTGACGTTTCTTCATGCTTTATGCTTTAATGTTAATTCCTTATGAATTTTGCATTATAGTAGTTCATTTATTTTCTTGATTTCCAGGGGTTGTATTTGTTATTTTCCAATCTTCTCTAATATCTAATCAAATAACTAATATAGGGTGTTTCGAGATGGTTCCAAGTGATATAACTATTGAAATAGATGGCGGTACCTTCATATTGCTTAAGTATTATGGCTCTAACTCTCTGAATTTTCTACATCTTTTTTATTATTAAATGAAACAACAAGAAGGATTACTCATTCAATTTATTTTCCTTAAAATAAATTATTCTTTTCTTCAGTATCAAAATCCATTAGAAAACCCTCACAATGATATAAAAACTTATAAAATTCATCGGATTTCCAAATTATTAAATCTATCAGAAATGATCCCCTATCCACCGTGGGCACACTTAATGTGCCCACGGCTGACGTGGTAATGTCACGTCAATAATTTTTCCTTTTGGGGTTCACTTTTTTTTTAGTAGGGTTTAGTTTTTTATCGTAAAATTTATTTATATAAGTTATATTAATTACTATTTTCCTTAAATATAATGTCGTCATCTCAGCCATGGGCATATTAAGTATGCTCACGGTGGGTAGGGGAGCATTACTCTTAAATCTATATACAGTAATCAAAACTCGTTTCGTAACTATCGCCTCAAATTGTACATTACACACAAACCGAAATATAAATTCAGAGTTAATAAGTTTTGAAGAAGAAATTTGATGACATTATTTTGTCTCGTCACGCTTATCAAATTTGAAGGGTGAACATTCGATCAAATTTTAAAAGTGCATCAAAACCAAATTACAATTTTTCAAAAATGGAACCGAATGACAAAAATAACTAGTTGGTTATTTCGATTAATTCAGTTATTTTAAAAAAATGTACTAGTAATTTCTTTTGAATATAGAATATAAAATTTCAAACATAATAAAGTTGAATAGGAGTAACATTTTAAGGGAAACAATAACCAACATATAATTATAGCACATCCCAGAAAATTATTGAATAAATTATTTCAATAATTTATTCAAATTAAATTACAAAATAGTTGATTGCTATTTCAAAGAAAATTCTTGCACGATAAATTAAATCGAGAATTCAAATTAGTTGAACAAATTTTTCCATAAATGGGAAGAGGAAGATGTAGAAAACATGAACTCAAACATTTCGTGAAGAAGAAGGCAAAAAACAGTAAAAGGAATTCATTGAAAATTGGGGGAAAATCTACTATAGAACGAGCTAAGACCAGCTATTTATGTGAAGGAATACTTCACATAAAGCGTGATTTCATAGCGACACGACTCTTTCAAATATAACTAACTCAACTTAACACACGAGACTCGGGTTCGACCCTTATTAACAACAAAGCAAATGAAATAAAAATATAACTCGATTCCCACTTCATCAACTTCAACAGTGCCCTCCTCTTCAGCTATGGTCGCTTGCATGATAGACGACTGATCCTGCTTACACCCCCCCGCAAGATGGAGCTGATGGATATCCAGCAGACACATCTTGGATAAGAGCTAGCGAAAATGAGGACTAGAGTGAGGTTTGGTAAAGAGATCCGCGAGCTGAAGTCGAGAAGCAACTGCATGAGGAAGAAGAAGCCCAGATCGGAATCGTTCACGCACCACGTGACAGTCGATATTGATGTGCTTAGTCCTTTCATGGAAGACTGCATTCTTTGTGATGTGAATTGCAGAATGATTGTCACACAGCAACGGAATGGGAAGAGAAATAGGAAGTGAAAAATCCTTGGAAAGTTGTACCAACTATGTAAGCTCACGTGCAGTAGAACTAAGTGCGCGATACTCAGCCTCAGCCGAGGAAACGGAGATGGTATCCTACTTCTTGCAGCGCCAAGATACCAAACCTTTGCCCAAAAACACACAGAAACCACTGATGGAACGGCGGATGTCCCTGCAAGCTCCCTAGTCTGCATTAGAGTAAGCAAGCAAAGAAATGGAATCAACACTGTGGTAGAATAGTCCAAGTGAAGGACTTCCTTTGAGATATCGAAGCACATGAACTGCAGCATTCCAATACACTGAGGTGGGACGCCCTACAAACTGACTGAGCTGTTGTGCATCAAAGGAAATGTCAGGCCATGTGAGGTTGAGACAGAGGAGTTAACCTACAAGACGGCGATACACATCCGGTGTGGAAAGAGGGGCATCATCTCCTTGTGTGAGAATGAGCCCAGGAGGAAGGGAGAGCTAGCTTGCAACCAAGCATACCAGTGTTGGAAAGGATATCCAACACATACTTGCGTTGATTCAAACTAGTACCAGCAGAAGTACGAGCAATTTCCATGCCCAGAAAGTATTTAGCATCACCAATATCCTTAATAGTGAATTCACTGTGAAGAAAGGACTTGACTTCCTCAAGAAGAGAGAGAGATGGTCCACTGAGTAGAACATCATGTACATAAACAAGGAGGCACACAAAAGAAGCTCCTATCCCTTTGAGAAAGAGACATGGATCTGCATCAGATTGCTGAAAGCCAAAAGACCTTAATTTCTTAGAGAATTCTGCATTCCACTCTCTAGAGGCCTGCTTTAATCCATATAAACTCCTCAAAAGCTTACAAACTTGTCTTGTCTGTGTACCTTTATAACCTGGTGGAATGGTCATGTAAATGTCTTCACCAATAAATCCATGCAATAATGCATTGTTGATATCTAATTGGTGTAAAGGCCAAGAATAGAGAGTAGCTACAGCAATCAAAAACCTGACTGTAGCCATTTTGGCTACTGGAGAAAAAACTTCTGTGTAGTCTACACCATACTCTTGTGTATACCCCTTAGCTACTAAACGAGCCTTGTATCTATCTATCCTGCCCTGAGCATCATATTTAATCTTATAGACCCACTTGCAGCCTATAGGCTTCTTGTTAGGAGGAAGATCTACAATTTCCCAAGTACAGTTATTATCTAATGCTTGTAACTCTGCTTCCATAGCTTGCACCCACTTGGGGTTAGAACTAGCTTCCTTAAAGGAAAAAGGCTCATTTTCCACAGAAATATTAAGCAAATAATCCACATAGGTAGTGTGAAGACTATGATTCACTAGATAAGGGAATGTGGGAGGTGTAGTACCTGAAGCAATGTCAGGTATAATAGCAGTATTAACAGATCCTATAAAATCTTGCATCCAAACTGGAGGATTGCTAACTCTGGTACTTCTCCTAAGTGGTGGTGCAACAACAGTCAGATCAGTAGGTGGAAGAGTAGGAGGAGAATCTCCCTCAG
The DNA here is from genome assembly GCA_001642375.2 of Mentha longifolia. Lineage (NCBI taxonomy): Eukaryota > Viridiplantae > Streptophyta > Magnoliopsida > Lamiales > Lamiaceae > Mentha > Mentha longifolia. The sequence goes on along the minus strand of CM038115.1, from coordinate 16,024,833 downwards.
AAGAAGATGAACTACTAGATGCAGGGACAAAAACATCCTCTGCAGTAGGATAGGAAGGTAGCAATCCATTGTCAATGGCTACAGGTATTGTATCTGGACATGAAAAAGGAAACTTATCATGTATAAACTTGGCATCTCTAGTAACAAATAGTCTGTGATTTTCCAAATCATAGACCTGAAATCCTTTATGTGCATGATGATAACCAAGGAAAACATATCTAATACTTCGAGCATCAAACTTACCTCTATGTGGTGTAAGATCCATTGCATATAATAAACAACCAAATGGCCGCATCATAGAATAATCTGGTTCTTGAGAAAATAACACCTCATGTGGTGATTTCCAGTCAAGAACTTGACTAGGAACTCTGTTGAGGATCCAGGTAGCAGCAAGTAAAGAGTAAGGCCAAAACCTTAAGGGCATCCTGCTTTGAAACATCAGAGCTCGGGCAGATTCCAAAAGAGATCGATGCATCCTTTCAACTATACCATTCTGCTGTGGTGAATAAGGACAGGATCTCTGATGTAGAATCCCATATGTGGAGAACAAGGTTCCCAAGCTATTACTGAGAAACTCACCTCCATTATCACTTCGAAAGCCCTTGAGTTATTTATGAAATTGAGTCCTGATCATGGCCATAAAAGACTTAAATACTTCATAGACTTGATCATTACTATGTAACATGTATGTCCAGACCATTCTGCTATGATCTTTAACTAAAGTGAACGTATACCTTGTTTCACAGATGTTAGGTGCCACATAAGGACCCCAAAGATCTCCATGTACTAACTCAAACATCAGCAGTCCTGCGGTTGAGAACTGGAAAATGATCTCTAGTTTGTTTAGCCCTAATATAGACATCACAACTCTCAATGGTTCTAACAGCTTGATCATCTAGCATTCCTTTGAACATCTTCATATGTTTCATGGCAGTGACAGAAGCATGTCCTAGATTAATGTGCCAATCTATTATAGAGAGGTCTCTTTTATTGATAAAGTTGTAATAATAATTCTCTGAAACAATATCAAGCAGATAGAGATTACCCTTCACCTTACCAACTGCTAAAATCTGATCAGTGGAACTCCTTTGAAAGACACAATGAGTCTTAAGTCTTATAAAATAAGCACTTAATATCCAAAGCATGTATCAATTGTACAACTGAAAGCAAGTTGTGAGTGAAGCCAAGGACATAGAGCACATATGATAAGATAATATGTTGATTCAACTTCACTTTGCCTCCATGTGTAACAATCCTAGAAGAACCATCAGGTAAATGAATCACAACATCCTTGGCTAGTCTGTAAGTAATATACAGCAACTCAACATTAGAACAAATGTGAGAACTGGTTCCAGAATCCACAACCCAAACTGTTTTCTCCATGCTAGGAACAATGTTAAAGGCAAAATGTCCTTCAAAAGGTGTACCAGCTGAAGAACCTTGCACCATATTTGTATCAGCAACTACAGGTTTGTTAGTTGACAGCTGATGCATCATATTGCCCATGCACTTGGCCACTTCAGTTTGAATTATCTCATTTCAGCTGTAGTATCCTTGACATCAGCTTGCCCATGAGAAGATTCATTCTCTGAAACACTATCCACATAATTCACTCTTCCCTTGGTCCTGGTGTCTTCATACTTCTTATACCAATCAGGAATACCATGAAGCTTGAAGCATTCAGAAGCTTCATGCCCTGACTGCTGGTAATGAGTACAATGCAATCTCCTCTTTTCCTCATTTGTTAGCCTTCGTTTATAGAAATTAGATGGTTGTGGCACAGATTGATAAACTTTTTGCTTGTTAACATTCATAGTCATAAGAGGTGGTCCATCTGTCATGCCTTCTTGTACGAATTTTTGATCTTCTACTTGTGATATCATAGAAAAAGCTTTATCAACTGTAGGAAGAGGTTCTAAGGACATAATCTGTCTTCTAGTTTGCTCATAATAATCATTCAATCCTACCAGAAATTTAATCAATCTTTCCTGCTCTATTCTCTTTGCAGCTGCATTCTTAGCATTACAAGTACAATCAAGTGGTGGTGACAGCATGTCTAATTCATCCCAAAGAGCATTAAGATTGTTAAAGTACATTAGCACACTCTGTGTTCCTTGACTATACTGAAAAATTTCATGTTGTAACTTATACAATTTAGGTCTATTACTACGTCCAAACCTTTGCATCAAAGCATTCCATAATTTCTCAGAACTCTCCATGTGTGTGAGAAAGCATTTACAATCTCCTTAGAAATAGAATTAATAATCCAAGCAGAAACATGATAATCTGCCTTAATCCATTTCTTATACTGTCCTCCGTCCCACTTATATAGGGATAGTTGACTGCCTTTTTGTGAGATAAAAGTACCTTTTTGTGAGACAAAAGTGCAGTCAACTATCCCTATATAAGTGGAACGGAGAGGGTAATAGACCACATTCGACGCAGGTTCAGGGTTCCATCAATAAACTCAAGTTTACTCCTAGCAGCTAAACCACGATGAATAGATTTGCTCCAATGCAAAAAATTGTTACCAGTTAGTGGAGAAATGACTAATTGCATCCCTGGGTGGTCTGACGGTTGCAGGAACAGAATTTCATCAATCTGATCTGGAGTAAGCACAACATCGGAATCAAAGCCACCAACATCATCAGTAGAGCTATCCTCATTCTTTGGATCTAAAGATCCGCCATCTTCATTTCGATTGAACAGTTCATTCCATCGTGGTTTTCGTGGAGGTTGATGAGGCATAGTGAAAGAAAAAAAATGATGGACTAGAAAGCAAAATCAAATCGATAGGGAAGATGAGCTAAAATCAAGGACGAACAGCTCAAAAATCAAAGGAAAATCCCCAGATCTGTAACCTGAAGCTCACGATACCATGTAGAAAACATGAACTCAAACATTTCGTGAAGAAGAAGGCAAAAAATAGTAAAAGGAATTCATTGAAAATTGGGGAAAAAATTCTACTACAGAACGAGCTAAGACCAACTATTTATGTGAAGGAATACTTCACATAAAGCGTGATTTCATAGCGACACGACTCTTCCAAATATAACTAACTCAACTTAACACAGGAGTCTCGGGTTTGACCCTTATTAACAACAAAGCAAATGAAATAAAAATATAACTCGATTCACACTTCATCAACTTCAACAGTGCCCTCCTCTTCAGCTATGGTCGCTTGCATGATAGACGATTGATCCTGCTTACAGAAGATACAAATAAACATAATTCTATACCAAACCAGGAAGAAGTGAAAACACAACAAACACAAAGCATGTTTTTCTTATTTCTTACACATGTACAAAGCTCAAGCTCAAAACCTACTCACAAACAACTCAAGAATGGTGGAAAAACTATGTGATTGAGATACTAATCTGCAACGAGGAAGGGGATGATCATGGACATGAAAGTCTCATGAGTAAGCGTTGCTGATCCTGTGTAATGTGTATCTTTCTCCTTGAACTTTTCCGTCAAACCCTGAAAACGGATTCAAATACAGAGTAACAATACAAAATAACATCTCTTGTTCAACACTGAAGGGAAAATCACAATGAATATGAGAATGTTTAGCAGAAGATATGTTCATATATTCAATTAGGGAAAAGTAATTGCTACAAAAGATTTCAAGGTGTTAGAGTTGATGCTCACCTTTACAATCATCCCATACCTGAACCCGAAAAGGAAAAAAAAAAAAAAAAAAAAAAAAAAAAAAACAAGAACACAATTAAGATACAGATTGTGTAGGAAGAAAAGCAATTGTTATAAGTTGAGAAGAATAGGAGCATACTCAATGAAGCTGTCGAAACATAGCTCTACAGTATGCCTGCTGCCATCATCATATATAGAAATCAAAACTTGCAGAACAGAGGGCGGTACTGCATATCCAAGACTATATAGGGCATCCCTCAATTCCATAGCATCAATTTTCCTACTCCTATCTCGATCAAATCTTTCAAAAATTGCCTAAAAATAATGAAGAAAAATTCATCAATTGCATTTAACAGCCCCGCCCACAGGATTCCCAAAAAATAGTCCCATAATAATTGAATTCAAATTTAGACATCTGCATATAAAGCACAACATATTTAGTCCTTATGAAACATTAATAGGGCTTTAATCAAAAATGAGAAAGGGCAAGCTAGTGTAACTTCTTTAAACTTGAAACTCTTCCTGATCATGTATAAGGCAAGTATTTCTCATAAGCAATGCTCCAAATACGTATGCATCTGATCCTAGGACTAAGTAGCTACAATCAGTGAGAGATGTTCTATCAATGTTCACAAGCATGTTTTTCTTACAAACGATATCAAAATCATCCTATTATACTCCAAACAGGCAAAAGTATATTTAGTAAATATGGAACGCGCAATCACCAAAATTTGAATCACGAGTTCAAGCATAAACATGGAAACTAGTGAATGATAGAGTAAATAAGAGTAGACTCAAGAATTTGGAATGAAATTAGATTACTGATTCTGCTGGTACGAGAAAGACAATCAGGAAGATTTTCCTGCCCAAGCGTAAATGCGATGTGTCTATTCAGTTTCTGCATACCGTTCCACCTTCCCACTAAGACTATTTAATTACCCTAAGTGTGCCCTAAGTGTGCAGGCCCACAAAAGGGCCCACAACCCAAATACACTTTAAATAATAATTAGGGAATAATAAAACTAAAATTGCATTAACTTGAGTCTACATCCGCTTCACCCGCCGGCTGTAGACTTGATCCTTATCAACTCCTCCCTCCTTCCAGACAACCTTGTTCTCAAGGCTAAATTTTGGAAACTGAGCCACAAACTCCTCTTCATCGACCCAGGTTGCCTCATCAATCCCCTGGTGACACCATTGCACTAACAATTGACAAACGCAATGGTCACCTCTCCAAACCATATAGTCACGTAGAATCCATTCTAGAGCAAAATCCGGCTCGTCTTGAATCAATGCATCAGGTAGCTCGGATTCAATAGCATGGTCTCCCACCATAGCTTTCAATTGTGAGACATGAAATACGGGGTGAAGACGAGAATTAGAAGGAAGTCGCAGACGATTGGCAGTCGTTCCTATCCTTGCCAACACCTCAAACGGCCCATAAAACTTGACAGCCAACTTAGCACAAGATCGAGAAAACAATGAATGCTGACGATAAGGCCTCAACTTCAAAAAGACTTTTTGACCAATCTCAAACTGCACATCACGACGATGTTGGTTTGTTGAACGTACCATGCATTATTGAGCACGGATGAGGCGATCCTTTAACTGACACAGCGCCATATCACGCTCTAGTAGCTCATCAGTAACAACACGAACTCTGATCTCGGCTGGTAGGAAGCTGCCCAAGGCTGGCAGTGGTCTTCCATAAAGTTCTTCAAATGGTGTCATCTTCGTAGCTGAGTGGAAGCTTGTGTTGTAAGAATACTCAGCCCAAGGAAGCCACCGACTCCAGTGCTTAGGTCTTTCCAAAGCAAAACAACGCAAGTATGTATCCAAACAACGATTCAACACCTCTGACTGCCCATCTGCTTCCGGGTGATATGCGGAGCTCATATGAAGCTTTGTTCCCATGGCTCGAAACAATTCTGACCAAAAAGCACTGACAAAAATAGAATCTCGATCTAACACTATAGAGCTAAGCACGCCATGACGTCACACCACCTCATGCACGAAGATATTTGTCACATCCTTTGCCGTAAATAGGTGGCGAAGGCCCAAGAAGTGACTGTAATTGGTCAGACGATCCACTACCACCAAAATGCAGTCGATCGAGCCTGATGGAGGAAGTCCTTCAATAAAGTCCATGCTAATGTCCTCCCACACACGCGTTGGTAGAGGAAGCAGTTGCAGCAACCTTGCTAGCACTCGAGTGTCATACTTGTTCTTCTGACATATCAAACGCTTGGCCACAAATTTAGTCACTCGTTTCATCATGCCCGGCCAATAGACATTGGCTGCCAGCCGCCTATACGTGCAAAAAGCACCCGCGTGTCCACCTTAAGGGGTCGCATGAAACTCGCTCAAAAGTTGAGGGATGAATTCTAAATCTGGAGATAGCACAAGATGACCACGGAAATAAAGCACATTAGCACGGATCATAGGCCCGAACTTCGCATGCCAGCTTAGCTCTGTGCTGATTTCAGCCCACCCGACCCATGTTGGCATAGATAATGCCGCATACTCCGCCTCTTCTGAGCATCGAGACAACGCATCTGCTGCTCGATTTTTCACCCCGGATTTATACTCAATTTTGAATTCATATCCCAATAACTTGGCAACCCAATATTGTTGAGCCAGAGTTAAAACGGACTGCTGCAATAGAAAGCATAAACTGCGCTGGTCTGTACGGATCATAAATTTTCTTCCTATTAAATAAGGATGTCAATGTTGTACAGAAAGCACTAACGCCATCAACTCCATCTCGTAGGCTGATTTGGCCAAATTGCGACCTGACAATACCTTACTAGAATAAGCAATGGGTCGCCCTTTTTGCATCAACACAGCATCAAGACCAACTCCTGATGCATCACATTCGACCACAAAGGTTTGAATGAAATCTGGAATAGCTAACACGGGAGCAGTTGTCACTGCTCTTTGTAACTGAACAAAGGTTGCTTCTACTTCCGGTGTCCACACAAAGTTATTCACTTTGTCTTTCTTAAGCAACTATGTTAGTGGTCGTGCTAGTTGCCCATATCCCCTTATAAATCGCATGTAGTAACCTGTGAGGCTGAGAAACCCGTGCACATCTTTCACAGATTTGGGAGTTGGCCATCTTAATATTGCCGATATCTTGTTGGGATCCATCTTAACTCCTTGATGAAAAACAACATGGCCGAGGTATTCCACCTCCTTCTGCCCCCAAGCTCATTTCTTAGGATTAATCACATAAGTCTCTCCTTGCAATAAACCCAACACAATGCGCAGGTGAGAAACATGTTCATCCCAATCTACACTATAAACCTATATATCATCCAAGAAACCAAAACGAACTTACGTATGTAAGGTCGTAGAAAATCATTCATGGCAGATTGGAAGGTTGCCGGGGCATTGGTTAAGCCAAAAGGCATAACTAAAAATTCATAGTGGCCCGAGTGCGTACGAAATGCTATTTTCGGAATGTCTTCATGAGCAATCCGAATCTGGTGGTAACCGGAGCATAGGCCAATTTGTTGAACCATCTAGCCCCACTTAATTAATCTAACATTTCTTGTATAACTGGTATAGGGTACTTATCTGGAATTGTCTTCTTGTTTAACTCCCGATAATCCACGCAAAACCTCCAACTCCCGTCTTTCTTGCGGACCAAAAGTACTGGACTTGAAAAGGGGCTTGAGCTCGGGCGGATGATTCCCACCTCAAGCATCTCCTGCACTAGCCGCTTCATCTTCCCTTTTGCAGTATGATTGTAACGATAAGGTTAGACTGACACAGGTGGAGTCCCAGGCAGCAATGGGATGTGATGGTCCACCTCCCGACGTGGTGGTAGGCCTTGAGGCAGTTGCATGACTAAAGGAAATTCAGAAGCCATTTGAATGAACAACTAATTCTGATTCTCTTATTCTTCCTCTTCTTTCTGGGCTGATCCACACTCCACCATACCCTCAGTCATTGTCGTTTGTGTCACCCAAACTAAATAGCTCATCTCAACGTCTTTCAATTTCCACACACTTGAAGCATTTATTTCCCGTCGTACATAAGCCGGCTCCCCTTTGAGAATGACTTATTGCCCTTGATGAGAGAAACACATAGTCATCTTACCCCAATCAGTCTTAACTTTTCCCAAGGTAGCTAGCCAAGAGACTCCCAAAATCATGTCAACACTGCTCAGGGGAAAAACGTAGCAAGAGATGATAAACGCTACCTTACAGAGTTGCAAGGGAAAATCGCGGCATAACCCTGCAATTGCCACTCGCCGACCGTCTCCAAGTTGCACCATTGACTGACATGATCGGTCGATTGCCAGTCCTAATTGAGTTACCACGTCAGTCGAGATAAAACAGTGGCTAGCGCCACTATCACCATAATCAACAAGTTTCTTGATGTATGGCGGCCCCTCAACTTCAAAGTTTGGGGTCCGTCAAACCCTCGTGATGTGACGTGGGACAACTCGAGCATTTGCAGCTAGGGTTCTCCTGATTCTTCCTTTCTTTCCTCCCCAAATGATTCATGTGCAAATTCAGCCCCAAGTTCGTCTTCACCCGGTTCACAAATAATGATCACCTGCATTGTTTTGTCTGAACATCGATGCCTACGTCTATATTCTCACCACAGTGGAAACATTTTCCTCTGGCCCTCTTTTCAAGATACTCTCGGTGAGTGTGATTTGTCGCGTTGGTCGACTCTGAGGCTGATTAACTATAGTAGAAGAAGAATTATTGTTGTCAACATAAGATGATCGCATTCCCTTATTGGTTGTTGACGTGGCAGATTGAAGTAACTCGGGTGTAACTCGAGATTGCCCCATCCATAGTGTCGCTGCAATTGTTGTACCTCCTCCAGAATGTGTTGAGTGACTATTACCCTCGGTAGGGATGCGATCATAACCCTCACCCCTTCTATCTTTCTTTCAATTTCTCTAGCCAAGTGAATAGTGTCAAAGAGATCCTTAGCATCCCTCGAACGGATTCGCGGCTGAATTTCATCTCGTAACCCATTCAAAAACATCCCTATGCAATATTCATTTGATAGATCGGGTACATGAATGAGACGAGTAATAAATAAATCAGTATAATCGCTTACTGTGCCTGTTTGACAAGTGTACATCAACGCCTCGAATGTGTTAACCATTGGATCATCGCCATATCTCTTAAGCAGCTTCTGCTTTAGCTGTTTCCAAGTTATATTTGGATACTTCGTCTGCGTCCATTGGAACCAGTGCAGCGCGCCTCCTTCCATGGTGATTAGGGCAACATTAACCTTACTTGCCTCAGGAATTCCAAGGACCCGAAAGTATTGTTCAGCTCTGGCAATCCATGCTTTCGGTTTACTTCCATCAAAAGTGGGTAAGGTGACCTTACTCGCTGATGTATAAGCTTCTTGTATGGGTGGTGTTTTGGTTGTCGACCCTCCCTCGTCTTCTGAGTGTTCACCTTCACTGCGCCCAGACTTTTCCCCTTTGTCACGAGTTAGGGTTTCCAAGAGCGCCGTCATGTTGTCGATCTTGGCTGCTAACAAACTAATCTCAGTGGACATCTCGTCACTCCTCTTCTCTATCTTCGCCAACCATTGTTCAGATTCCATAAGGGAAGTAGAGCAAGTTATGGTCATGAAATGATTCGGCAGATCGGACCAAATTGATAGAGTAAAGAAAAGTAGACTCAAGAATTTGGAATTGAATTAGATTACTGATTCTGCTGGTACGAGAAAGACAATCAGGAAGATTCTTCTGCCCAAGCGTAAATGCCGATCTGTCTATTCAGTTTCTACATACCGTTCTTCTTTCCCACTAAGATTATTTAATTACCCTAAGTATGCCCTAAGTGTGCAGGCCCACAGAAGGGCCCACAGTCTAAATACACTTTAAATAATAATTAGGAAATAATAAAACTAAAATTGCATTAACTTGAGTCTACATCCACTTCACCCGCCGGTTGTAGACTCGATCCTTATCAGTGAACTAGAATGGTAAACTATTAGAAGAATCGAGTTTTTGTAAGCAGCACGTCTAGTAAGAGATCAAAGCAGGAATTTCAAGGTTGCTGATTCAGAAGCATGCAAAAATTGATAACACGTCTCATGCCATTATCGTGAAGCATTGTTGTTTTACTTAGTTAAACAAATACTATCTTGAACAAATGTAGGTCAAATGAGAATCTGCCTCGAGCAACACACTGAAACAATATCATACAAAGTCACTACATATTTTCACAAAACTTTTACTTACCCGCCATTGGCCAAGACAACTCCAAATGTCTGCAAATTCTTTCGGTCCTGCAAGTTTGATTAAGAAGAATCAATAAATGATGGAAAAAACAATAAGAGAAATAGAATGAAATCATGAAAACCCAAGAATGTCATGAATAATAGGCTTAATAGCACGGTTCCAGCAGTAGTAACCAAAACTGCAATCGAATACAATAATTATTAAGATAACTAAGCAATAACTTAGCTCTTCTTCACAAGCGCGGTTCAACATGAAAAATTAACATAGAAACAAACTTTTGCAGTCCATAAACAGCAAATTCACCACATCTCTGACTACCAAACAGAATTCTAAGGAAATGATACACAAACTGAAATATCGAAGATCAAACAAACTTCCAAAATTGATGAGAGAAAAAACCTAACCAATTATGGACGACGATTCTCTTGGATTCCTGAAGAGGAAGATAAGCAAACGCAGAGTGCTTCGGCTAAATTTCTGGGAATTCCAAGCGAGGGCTTCTTGAAGCTCCGTCTCTTCAATGTAACCATTGTGGTTCCCATCAACCATCTGGAAACACCGGATCACGTATGGGTGGGTGCCCGGCGGAAACGAGTTGTAGACGCTATTCAGCGGCGGCGGTTGAGGCTGGTAATAGCCGTAGGCGTGAGGCGAGGAATCCGAGCCGAAAGAGCCGCTGTGGTTGTGGGTGTGGGTGTGGGCGATCGGATTGGGAGCGTAGGAGGAGGATGATGATGAGGGATTGGGATGGTGTTAATACAATCAGCAAGTCCCACATCTGAAATATAAGGTAGATATATCTTGTATATAAAGGGGAGCACCACAACACTAGTACGAGGCCTTTTGGAAAGGAACCCAAGAACAAAACTGCACGGGCTTGGCCCAAAGCGGACAATATCAACTAGTGTGGGTCGGTGGCCCGTCTGATAGTCCATAATAGAGGGGGCGGGGGTGGAGGCTGATAGGGCATGTTTGGTAAGAACACAAAATACACAAAATATTCAATTTTGAAATTTTTTCCTATTTTTTTTTAGTGGTCGATTTATCTATTTAGTTATATACATCATCATGGGGATCTTTCTATATATTTTTTATTGTGTGAATTGTAAATTTTAATATATTCCTTAAAATTTATACAGCTATACATACAAAACAGTCCTCGAATTTGAAAGATGGAAATATGTTATTGTGATTTAGATAACACATAGTATTTTATAGATTTGTTGGTTTGATCATGTCGTGTGCATTGGAGAATAGGGGTTATAACATATTTTAATTCATCGAGGAAGTTAAAATATTTGATTATATGCTAACTCATTTGTAGTATAGTTTATAAATATTTGATAAATTTTGAATCCACCACATACTATTAAAATAATATTCATTAAAAAAATCAAGTACTAGGAACAATGAACAGTCTGACACTAAGACTTAATATAAGAATTACATCAAACAACTAAAACATTGACAATAAACATTGCATGTATAATTATCGGACAATCCATAATCATATATAATGATTGATTTTAAAATGAGTAAGTAAAACTATCCGAAAAATACTACATTCATTGACATATCTATTACTATGGACAACGGATATGCCACATATTTTTTATGTGGTAATTCTTTTGAATGGAGAACGAAATTAAGTATGAGAATATACACATATTTGTCCATCAAAGTTAAACAATGTCAAATAATGTTCAATAAGATAAAAATGTCAAATAATATCAAAAAATGTGTTTATGTTATATTTTTGGACAAAAATACCCTCATCCTCACTAATTTAAACCGTGAGTTTTATTTTATCTTTTCATTTTCAAAATATAGAACCCTATCTCTCTCTCCCCCAAAATTATCTCTCATTCATTCATGCTAATCTCCCCTTTTCCTCTTGACCGGCGGCGGCAGACAGAGGGACGACGGTGGCGGTGATGTTCGTCGCAGCGGCTTAACGGCGGTGGCTACGGTATCTCCACCACCTCGCGCAACAGCAGGAGTGCATCCCTCCGCGCTCTGCAAACGAGCGAAGCCGCCCTTAGATCCAGCTCAGAAGTCGACGACGAAGGGAGATCGGCTCAGATCCGTCGATGGCAGCTCAGATCTGGCAACGCCGCCGCCTCCTCGAGCATCATTGTGCAATTTTTGTGCAATTTTTTTTTTTTTTTTTTTGATTTTGCTATGTTTCTGATTTTGCTGCGTTGCTGATTTTTAGTTGTTGTTGATGAAGTTGGTACTAATAGGACTATTCAGTGGTAATAGTCCCATTAGTCCTATTTTTGATTTAGGGTTTTGCATTTGAATTGTTTGCTACAGTTAGTTTAAGGTTGTTCCTCTTATTCAGAATGATGTGTTTTTTTTTTAAATAAAAATCATGCTTAGAATGTTGATTTTATGGACAAATGAATTGCTGAAGTTGGGACTAATGAGACTATTCGGTATCAATAATCTCATTAGTCCTATTATATGTACTGGATTGAGAAGTTGCAGTTGCAGTTGCAGTTGCAGTTGGGCCTAATGAGACTATTTGGTGTCAATAGTCTCATTAGTCCTATTATATGTACTAGATTAAGGAGTTGCAATTGGGCCTAATGAGACTATTCGGTGTCAATAGTCTCATTAGTCCTATTCTGATTTGGGGTTTTTGCTTCCGGAATTGGACTATTCGGTGCCAATAGTCTCATTAGTCCTATTATATGTACTGGATTGAGGAGTTGTAGTTGGACCTAATGGGATTATTTGGTGTCAATAGTCGCATTAGTCCTATTATATATACTGAATTGAGAAGTTGCAGTTGCAGTTGGGCCTAATGAGACTATTTGGTGTCAATAATTTCATTAGTCCTATTATGTGTACTGGATTAAGGAGTTGCAGTTGGGCCTAATAGGACTATTTGGTGTTAATAATACCAATAGTCCAATTTCTAAAAATATCGAAAATGAAAAAGAAAAAAAAAACGTAAAATTTGAAAAAAATAATCAAAAAATAAACGTAAAAAAAAAACTTCAGAAAAAAAGTCAAAAAAGTCAAAGTCAACTCATTAAGGGTATTTTGGTCCAAAAGGTCAAAAATTGATATAATTTGTATTTTTTATCTTCTTGGCTATTATTTGACATTTGTTAACTTTGATGGACATTTAAAATTTTGCCTCATTAAGTATTACGCCATGTCATCAAGCTACTTTTATTATTTTTACAAAATAATAAAAGTTTTGTAAGTTTTTTTGTTGTGGAAATAAATATCACCACAATTCTTATGCCACGTTAAAATGAATGAATATGTATTTTTCCAATAATTTCATACAAATATTGGCTTATAGTAAACTTAGTTTTTTGTAATACTTATAATTGAATCATTTCTGTTAGTAATAGAAATTCATGGAATACAAATAATAAAAATCACATATTTTTTTCACTCTCAAGAATGACCAAAAATAACATTATTTACTTTCCCTAAACGATTTTTTTTAATTAAGTATTTAAATACACTACGATTCCATTCCCCTTTTTAAAACTTTTTTTTGGAGAATAAAATATGTATATTATATTTAATTATGCTATAAGTAACATAATATAAAATATATGCTATGTTATTCATATAAAATATATGCTATGTTAATCATCAAATTGGTTTACTTCTAGAAGGATAGCAAATACGCTTTACTGTACAATAATGGCAACACAATATCATTTATTGTATAATAATGGCAACACTAAAATTTAGCTAAGTAGTTTAACACGTGTCGATCATTGAGCTTATTATACATGAAAGACTTTTTTTTGAGTTTTTAAGGTCGTCTCCCCTCTCTTGGATACACAGAGTATCTAGTGGTCATGTCACAAATGATAGTATTATCATTTTAATTCTATTACTTACGTATTCAATAAAATAAAAATATGAGTGTCCTCTTTCTCTTTTTCTTTTCTTTTCTTTTCTTTTTTTTTTTTTTTTTTCGGAAACCAAAAATATGAGTGTACTTATGCCTTGGATGGTGTGTTCTGCCTACCGAAAATATGACATCTAGTTCGTCCATTTAAAATTTTTTCAATTGATGTTGCTACACAACACGTAAAGCTCGTTTTTTGTTTTTTTTGTTTTTTTTTTGGTGCTAAGTTGCGTCTAAATTTTAGAATGAGTAAACAAGATGTAATTACATGCAATTTCGTATTAGAATCCTACTTACAAATACGAATAATTGAATGACTGCTATGTTACGCTTGGTCTAAACGGAAAAGGCATTGTTGGGCCGATGGGTTTGGAGGTTGGCCCAAGCCAAGAGGAAGTTGTCAATCCAGCTAAAGGAAGGCCCAAACGTGATACCCAATTTCTAGATAATTTTATAAGATTTGGTTAGGTTGTGATTAGTAACTTAGTGGTCCCTAGTTTTGCTTCAGAGAATAGTCCCTTGATCTATTATTGTTTTCCTTTTTGCTTTTATGTCGAATGAAGGCTATTTAGCCATAGTAGTGGGCGTAATTGGGAATCATGGAATGAAATTTCTAGTTTTTCTCTTCTGTTAATCTTTCTTTTTTCTCTCTTTTTGGAGTCCAAGCTCACTCGAAGAGCTCTTCTTTATTGAATCGTATCATACTAGTAACTCAATAATCACAATATTGATGTTAAAAATCAACAAAGAAAACCCTAAATTATATCAAATTCCTAACAATATACTCTGTAAGACGATCAAGTGTTTGACAATACAACTTTACAAGCTCATTAAATTATGGACGAATGTTAAAGAGCTAATACTATCAATTTATATTCTAAACTATACATTCTTTCTCAAATATGTCCTAAACTATTAATAATCTTAATTAAAAACTCAAACTATACTCTCTTTCCAAAATATTATGTCATAACCTTTGATTTTGGTCACCAGCTGCACAATATATTAAAAATGAAAAAAGGGGGGAAAAAAAATCCAGATCAACATTCTTTTAAGTTTTATTATTTATTACATCTTATAACATTAAATCTATATTTTTTGTTTATTGATTTTAATAGCAACTTAGACCATCAATTGTTGAGGTTGTCAAATGCCAGTTTTTGGGTCCAAATGCTTGTAAATTTTATTCCAAAATTGACTGACTTGGGCTCAATAATTTGAGGATCGATCCTTTATCATATTATCATATAATAAGGTTACACGCAAAATGCATAAAAATAATAGTAATATTTGTTAGAACTGGAGCCGAAAGGATCGAAAGAACTTGCGCAAACACAAGAAAATGAGAGAAAGATTATCACTGTGTCGTGGCCGAACCACTGCCCTAAAAGTTATTTCCAGCAGACCCTCGGTGCCAAGTCTCAGTGCCGAATCACTCTCGAAGGTTAACACAGCTCATAAATCTCACGTGCACTCATGAGTTTTGAGATGGAGACGTTTTGCGGTAAGGAAGTCGATGGTGGCTACGGCTAAAGCATGTAGGGTTTTAGTGTCTCTCTATGAAGAGAACATCCACGTATATATATGGCTCCAAACGCCTCCACAAACCCTAGCCACTAACTAAGCCCACGAAGCCCGACGACAAGAAACGTGGAGAGAAAGAAACTTAGATAAGGAAATAAAGGGAAAAGATAAAACTAGAGAAATATGGTAATTTTCCCTTTTTGTATGTTTTGAAAAGGAGGTGGAGGAAAATATTTATAGGCTCATCCCTCTTAAGTTTTTCTTCACAATTTCGTTGTGGGACAGCAAACAATATACATAATGCTCCAATCCCTCCCACTTAAGCTCACAAATTCAATGTGAGACAAGAGATAAAAGAGAAAACCAATAATAACTCTACGAAATTGCTTTCCATTTCCGACAATCTCCCACAAATGGAAAGTCAATAAGGAAAAGAATATTGATGCATAGATACAAATATCTTTCGATTTGAATTTATATGTTAGTGAAGCAGGAAAACATATAAATCTCAAAAAGTGCTTTTCAGCTTGAACTTTAAGAGTTCATATGTTCACCCCCACAACACACATCATTCCTTAAGTAATACGTCTCCGCGATGATATCAAGGCAAATACCTTCGATTCTCGTGTGTGCTCTAGAAAATTATTTCATAGAAGAGTGCCACCTCTTCACACACACTTAGGTGATTATATGAAAGTGCAATCGCCAAGGCACTAAATATATTATACGCATATAATATATCATAAATGTTTCGCAAAACATAACTGCATGAATCACATTAAGAGCCCAAATGCTCAATCTCAACAAAATCATAGTACAATCAAAATCTACCGCAGTAGAATTACCTCGCAAGGTGATGATTCCTCTATGTCCAAAGTTCTCCGCAGCAGAACCATATATATACCTCAACACTATACCCACTAACTGTAATTAACATATGTTAATACAGAAAAATAGACAATAGAATAAAGATAAGAAAACATAGTTTCGTTTGACCTATTAGGTGTCCACCATGTCAACTTTCTTCATTCAATGTCTTCATACAAATTCCAGCAACAAGTTCTTGCACTTGACGCTTTATGAGACCTTTGGTGAAAGGATCTGACAAGTTCTCTCTGACCTCACATAGTCAAGAGAAATAACCCCATCTCCAATCATTTCTCTCACCACAACATGTCTCACTACATATCTAATTTTCCCATTATAGATGTTATTCTTCGCAATAGAAATAGCAAACTGGGAGTCACAAACAAAGAGAAATATGAGCTTCTGACCTCTTACCCAATGGTATATCAGTCAACAGTTCTCGCAACCATTGTGCTTCATGACTCGCAAGTTTTAAAGCAATAAACTCAAACTCCATGGTCGAGCTTCCAATGCACGTCTGTTTTCCAGACTTCCAAGATACAGCATCCACACCAAGAGTGAACACAAATCCACTCGTGGAGCTTACGCCACCATAATCGGAAACCCAGTTCGCTTTCACAGTAGCTTTCTACCACCTCAGGAAAACAGGAATAATACAAGCAAAGATCTTTGGTTCCTTTAAGATACTTCAACAATCGATACAAAGCATCTCAATGTTCCTTAATAGGCTTATGAGTGTAATGACTAAATCAACTCACAACATATGCAATGTCAGGCCAAGTACAATTCGTCAGATACATCACATTCCCTAATATTCTAGCATATTGTTCTTAAGAAACAACATTACCATCGTTCTTCTTTAAATGAACACTAGAATCATGAGAAGTTCTTACCGGAACCAGATCACTACAATTAAACCTATTCAGCACTTATTCCACATAAGGTGACTGACTCAACCCATATCCATCACTAGTTTTCACCAATTTGATACCAAGGATGACATCAGCCTCACCCAAATCTTTCATATCAAAACCAGATGACAAATAAGATTTTGTTTCTAACACAATATCAAAGCAAGTGCCAAAGATCAACATATCATTCACATATAAGCATATGAGCACACATTCAGATCCATGAGTTTTAGCATAAAGACATGATTGAGAACCATTTACCACAAACATATTCAATAGAAACATTAGACATCATAGAAAATACATGCTCAAAGAACTCAGCATCTCGAGATTCACAAATAGAATTGTCACCAATGGACAAAAACCGATAAGCATCAGAGTTATGAGCATTACCAATAAACACACAATCAAAAGTCTTAGAATCAACATTCACCTGCTTTGGATTATTCATCCTCACCTTAGCTAGACACCCCCACACTCTCAAAAATTTCAAAGTGGGCACACAAAACTCTTCCACAACTCATATGGGGTCTTGTCTAACTTCTTACTCAATTAAGAACATAACAGACAAACAAGGCAGCTTTCCCCCACATATTGTTAAGTAAACCCAAACTAAGCAACAGAGCATTCATCATGTTCTTAAGGGTTCTATTTTACCTCCCAGCAATACCATTATGTTTTAGAGAATAAGGAGCAGTAAATTCATGTATGATCTCATGTTTCTTGCAAAAGTTCTTTAGAAACACGATACTATATTCTCATACTCTATCGGATCTTAATATCTTAATCCTCAAAGTTAACTGATTCTCTACTTTAACCTTATATTTAAGAAATATATCAGCAACCTCATCCTTAGTTCCCAACAGATATAAGCGAGTGTATATAGAAAAATCATCAATAAAGAGATGTAGTATATCTTCTCACCTCTACTAATAGTGCTTCTAAATTCTGCTAAGTCTACGTAAATTAGCTCAACAAAAACAGAAGATCTAAGTTCTACAACTTTAACAGACTTCTTAGCAAACTTTGCTTCAACACATATTTAGATCATCTTTGTGACTTAAAGCAGAAATAAGACCCATAGTACGCAATTTAATAACAGAAGCATAATTTATAGAGTTAGAGGCCTTATCTTGTATTTTGAACCATCAACGGGCTCTAGCTTCGACAAATCGGACAAGGTATGGTTTGACAAGGCCATGAATAGCTTTTAGATTATTAGAACTGGAGCCGAAAGGATCGAAAGAACTTGCGCAAACACAAGAAAATGAGAGAAAGATTATCGTTGTGTCGTGGTCGAACCACTGCCCTAAAAGTTATTTCCAGCAGACCCTCGGTGCCAAGTCTCAGTGCCGAATCACTCTCGAAGGTTAACACATCTCATAAATCTCACGTGCACTCATGAGTTTTGAGATGGAGACGCTTTGCAGTAAGGAAGTCGATGGTGGCTACGGCTAAAGCATGTAGGGTTTTAGTGTCTCTCTATGAAGAGAACAGTCACGTATATATATGGCTCCAAACGCCTCCACAAACCCTAGCCACTAACTAAGCCCACGAAGCCCGACGACAAGAAACGTGGAGAGAAAGAAACTTAGATAAGGAAATAAAGGGAAAAGATAAAACTAGAGAAATATGGTAATTTTCCCTTTTTGTATGTTTTGAAAAGGAGGTGGAGGAAAATATTTATAGGCTCATCCCTCTTAAGTTTTTCTTCACAATTTCGATGTGGGACAAGCAAACAATATACATAATGCTCCAATCTCTCCCACTTAAGCTCACAAATTCAATGTGGGACAAGAGATAAAAGAGAGAACCAATAATAACTCTAACGAAATTACTTTCCATTTCCAACAATATTTTAGTTGGGATACATGAATAATAGTACTCCCTCCGTCTATAATATATGTGTCTTAATGTACTTCGTCTATTTTTGGTCATGGACTCCATCAATCGCATTCAAAAAATCACTTTAATAATTTTTTTCAATCATTATGAAAATTAAAGATAAAATTGCCACTTTTTAAACACTCTTTAGATAGTCCTTTTTTTCCATTTTTATCACTAGGAAAAAAATTAACTAATCTATCTACCCAAAGTTTCAAGTAGATACGCAAAATACCATTAACTTTTGTATTTATTGTATTCCTCTCGTCTCCCTTCTCCCATTCTTTCTCCCCATTTCCAATTGAAAACTTCCTCCC